>CAUYSK010011423.1:0-120459 GCA_963575035.1 Avahi laniger | reverse complement strand
TGAGCCACCACGCCCAGCCCCTTTGATAGCTTTCTTGCTGTCTAGTATGTCAAGATGTTTCAGGTTTATTGTTACATTTCTTGCCCAGACCTAGAACCAGCCATTTATTCAAGATATCCTGATTTTATTTAATCAGAAAAGACATTTCAGGGCCTCTAGATGCTCATTACTATTGGGTTAACCATTCATTGTTTCTGGGCCTTCCCAATAGACAGAGCTAAGAGCTAGAGTGTCTTTGTACAAAAAATAAAATGTCTTGAGTTCATACTGATGGTTTAAATTCAAATTCAGAACTGCATGATTTTGTTTGTTTGTTTTTTTGAGATGGGTTCTTATTCTTTTGCCGGGGCCAGAATGCAGTAGCACCATCATAGCTCACTGCAATCTCCGGTGCCTAGGCCCGGCCAGTCCTCCTGCCCCAGCCTCCTGAGCAGCTAGGACTACAGGGGCATGCCACCATGCCTGTCTAATTAAAATTTTTTTTTTTTATAGAGACAAGGGCTCACTATATTGCTCAAATTGATCTGATCCTCATGCCTCATCCTTCCACAATGCTAGGATTACAGGTGTGAGCCACTTCACCCAGCCTTCAGAACTACATGTTTTTGTGTTTACTTTTTATCAAAGTACAGCAGATAAACAGAAAAGTGCAAAAATCTTATATGTCCAGCTTGGTGAATTTTCAAAAAGTGACAATTCAGTTACACCCATATAACCAGCTCCCAGGTAGAACTTTACCAGCGCCCCAGTCGCTGCCCACTCCCCATCCCGCCACAGGTAGTTACTGTCCTGACTTCCAGTAGCACCGATTGGTTATGCTATTGGGCCTCTTCTGTTTCAGTGCTCATCCTTTTGAGCGTGTGGCTGGGTTATCAGTCAAGGGCTGAGGAGGGATGCAGGCACCAGTCTCCCAATACTGGGCACGGCATCCCCATGATCCCTCAGTGGCGTCACCAAATGGAGCCCGCTGCTGAGGCAGGAGCAGTGATCGGGGAGTCCAGAGTGTGTGTCTGACTTGCTTCTCTGGCCAAGTGTCCTCTAAGGACTACAGGATGTTAACATAATCTCTTACGTATGACACCTCTGTTTTCTGCCACGCTGAGAATCCTGGCTTCTCTGCTTCATGTGGCATCTGTGCCAGTTCAGGCTGCCTACAGGACACTGATCTCATCGTAGGGGCTCTGCCTTCATAGCTTCATCTAAACCTCATCACCTCCCAGAAAGTCCCACCTCCCAATCCCGTCACATTGGGGATTAGCATTTCAACACATGAATTTTGGAGGGACACAAACATTTAGTGCATAATACATGGGATGATAGAGTATCATGTAATTACTCATTGGCTTTGTCCCCCACTAGACGTGGGAAGTCTCTGAATAACAATACTAACACCACCAGTTGTGACTACAGAACATATTAAATAGTTATTTTTTTTGCACATACTCTCCCCATTCTCCATATTGCCTTTAACAGGAACATAACACTGTGTCGACATATCACATAGCCTTACATACTATAATTGCTCTCTCTTAACTCTCATTTTATCTTAATTCTGTAAGCAGCTACATGGTTGACACTCACTGTAGTCCTTAGATATGTCGTCACTTTGGTTTTCGGAAGCTTATTCTCTGGGAGATTCCTCAGGAAAGGTTCTGAGAACATTTCTTGAATTCTTGCCGAGTGATAACTTTCCCCTTGATACTCGAAGGTCACTTTTGCTGGATATAAAATTGTTGGTGTGCATTTTCTTTCCTTAAGTATGTTTGTCTATTTTCTTCTGGCATAAACTGTTGCTGGAAATACCCAGTGATATTTTCCTCTCTAAGTAATGTGTTCCTTTTGCCTAGAAGCCCAAAAGACTTTTCCTTTAAAGTCCAGTAAATTTTTGGGGGCCATGTCTGGTGTTGGCCATTTGGGGTTGATAGTCTCAGATACGTGACGCGTTCTCTCAGTATATAGCTTTAGGTCATTTTTCATTTCAGAAGAATTTTCCTTGAATTACAGTTTTCAGTATTCTGTTCCATTGCTTTGTTATCTGTTTATAGCCAGAGACTCCTGTTGCCTGTGTTAGACCTTCCATGCTCGTCTTTATTATTGCTCCTTCTCTTGCATCCTTTTTATCTTTCCATTTTCTTTTACTTAAAATTTTTTCTCCTTTGAACCACTTGTTTCTCTTAAAGCATTTTTGTATTCTCTTAAAGCTCTTCTGTATAATCTTCTCTTCTAAAATGATTTTTTCTTTTATTTATAATTCTTCCTGGAGTTCTGTTACCCTTTCAGAGCTCCTGCTGTGGGTTTTGCACAGACGGCTTGTTCTCTGAGCTCCCCTCTCCCTGTCTCATCTCAGCCTTCTCTTTCTTTCATCTCTGTTGTCCCTGTTTTGCTTATTTTTGATCCCAGCCCCAGCACTTTGTCGTTGGTGCTGGGCTTGGCCTGGAGCGGGGAGCCCTGCAGGGGTCGTTTCCAGAGTGTCCAGCCTGAACTCGGGGCTACTGGGAGCGGGCAGCCCTCCCGGGGCAGCTGCTGTTCCGGAGTCTGTCGTGCTTCCCAGCGAGCGCCCGTGGCCGTGCGGAGGCTTGTGCTTTTCTCCACTTCCGTCTGTGCGGTCACTGGTAACATGGCCTGTGGTGGGGGCGTCCCTACCTGCCTGTACTTCGGGGTCATGAAGATACTTGTCATTGAGTTACCTTGGAAATGATGTCTGAGTTTTTACCTGTTTTGTTTTTATATTTCATTTAGAGAAAACTGTCATTTCCCATACAGAAAAGTGAAGAATTTTATCTTACTTCACAGAGAAAAGAATCTTTTATAAAATAACAGCCTTGCCATGAAGGCCAAGAGAGTAAAATTGCCTGTTAAAGCTTTATAATTTGCATTTAATATGAAAGGTTAATGGTTTTATTGTGAAATTACCATAGAGTGGATTAGAAAACTAATTGCTTTTATTAATCAGTAACAAGTAACTGAAAATTATCCAGAATGTGGCAAGTAGCTATCTATTAGTGAATGTGAATATTATTGAAAATTTCATCTTGAGGTCAGTTTTTATTGTCAGCTAATGAAACGGTCCAGATACTTCAGAGTAAAAAAAAAAAAATCTGACTTTGGAAATAAAAGTTATTTGTTTTATATAGTTTTGCCTATTTAGAGAATATAGACTATTGCAAATAAAATTAGTCATTTTGTGGAAAGTCAGAGAGGAATTCCCAGTTCCTCTCTGAATTTGTCTTTTCTACTATACCAGTCATAATCTCCCTTTTTCTATCAACTTTGAAGCCCCCTTGGTTTTAAGAGTATTTCCATTTTGTTATTTTTAAACTGGCTGCCTCCTTTGTTGCCTAGAGTAGGAGAAGACCTAGGAGGGAGGATAAAAATTAAATAAAAGACAGTTTTGCTTCGTAATACCTTCTCTGCTTAATTATTTTAGTAAGAATTTGAAACCAAACATAGAAAGGAAAACTAATGTTGGCAAACCTTCCGAGAGCCCATCCTGCAGTTAAGACATTAGGTCGCTGCATTTGCGCGGTGGCAGTTTGGATACCTGTGATATGCTTATATTGAATGACAATTGTTAACGGGTAGAAACTTGCTTGTAAAATGTAGTTGTATTTTCTCACATTAGGTGCCTGACCAGTGTCCTCTTCCTTGAATAAGGTGGTTCTGATTCTCACTCATACTTATTCATACCAATGGGAGAAGACAGTGGGAGAGCCATGTCATCTGCCAACATTTTGGCAGGAGACACAGCACACACGTCTGTCCTAAGTCAGTGGTGGTTGCTGAAGTTCCTGCAGGATCTCCTTACGATCTTTGCATTTGTAACATTTTTCTGGAACGGATTTGAAGGGCAGGTTTGGCAGCTGTTTATGGCATGTAGTCAGTTTCTGTGGAAGAGGTGGACTTTCTCCCTGGGAGTGTTGTTTACACCGAATACATTGACAGAGGAGCCCACCCGTGCACTGCCACCTTCAAAGACGGATGGGGCTGCTGCTGCCTCAGGCAGGCATGGGCGGAAACAGGCTTGGTGGGTTTGCTGTGGGCCAAGGGAGAGTGTGTCTGCAAATCGGATTTTGACTTAAGGCTTATTCTTTAGTCTATTTAATATATCAATCTTGTTCTAGTTTTTTTGTTTTTTTTTTGAGACAGGGTCTCACTCTGTTGCCCAGGCTAGAGTACAGTGGTGTCATCATAGCTCACTGCAGCCTTGAAATCCTGGGCTCAAGCCATCCTCCTGCCTCACACTCCTGAGTGGCTGGGACTACAGGCATGAGCCACTATGCCCAGCTAATTTTTCTGTTTTTTGTAGGGATGAGCTTGCCATGTTGCTCTGACTGGTCTCAAACTCCTGGCTTCAAGCGATCCTCCTGCCATGGCCTCCCAAAATACTGGGATTACAGGCAAGAGCCACTGTACTTGGCCTGTATTCTTTTTTTTTTTAAACAAACAAAAGCAATCAAAGTTTGTAGTCAGCCTTTTCACTTTAACAGTGTAATGGAAATATCCTTCTGTATCATTAAATCTCATTCTACAACATAATTTTTTATGGTTGCATAGCATTTTATTGTGGTTGTACTGTAGTTTAATTAGCTGATCTATTATTAGTCATTTAGGTCTTTTCTAATTCTTGGCTGTTATAAATTAACACCATAGTGGACATTTTTGTGACTACAGTGTTGTGTACATCCGTGATTATTTCCCTAGGCTAATTTCTTTTGGGGCAGAGTGTGTATGCATGTTCAAATCATCTTCCTAAACAGTTGTGCCAATTTACATTTCTACTTACTGTAGAAAGGATCATGCAATCTTATTTCAAAGAAGTATAAAAATATTCCAGGTACAAGTTTTCTGTTTCGATTTCATGAAAATCTAAGAAATGAAAACATTAATCCACACACTGAGACAGCACTCATTGAATGCTTGCCACTGTGGCTAGGAGACAGAAATAAATGCCATAGAGTCTGAAGAGCATGCAGTTTTTGCATTTGCATTAGTCACTGCCAAGATATCCAGCAGCGTATGAGGCTACCCATTTCTCTGCATCCTTGCTTATATTTACAGTTTCAGCTATTTTAATTTTTGCTAATGTTGGCCAAAGATACATAAGACAGAAATCCATGTCCTCCAGGCCCTTCAGAAATAGGGACAAGGTGCCATCCAGATGGACAAACGACACACATTGTGGTCCGTGCCATGAAAGAGGTGCGAGAGAAGTGCCTGGGGACACAGAGGAGAGGGCATTAGGGGTGGGTAGTGGACGAGGAAGCCATTGTAAGGGAGGGGATGCCCGGATGTCTGAGTGTCGACTGTGAGAGTTCTCCAGATGGGCCAGAAGCAAGGCGTGGGGATGAAGCCACTTCTGTCCAGCAGCAGCCTGTGCCCAGGGCAGTGGGCCTGAAGGATGCAAGGCACAAACAATTTGAGAATGAGGCTGTTTGATAGAAGATCAGGTCAGAAAGGTGAGAGAGCAGGTCATGAGTGGCCTCATAGGCAAAGTCATGGGGTCTAAACTTTATTCCATGAGTGAGGCAAAGTTATGGCTGGGTTTTAAAGTAGGAGATGACATGATCCGATTAGGTCTGTGATGTTATATAAAGCTTAGAGTCAATCATGTTTTAGGTGCAGCATGGTTCTAAGACCTGACATTTTCTGGGGAAATAACATTGGTCTTAAGAGGAATCAGGCTCCTGCACGCTTTTCCCAGTAAAAGTTGGTCTATGGCATCCAGTTTTCTGCTGAATCTTAGCTTATACTGTGTTAGCATGTACACCTTTTTCAGTTTCCCCGGAGAACGTGTACTCTGAGAGAAACACCATTCCTTCTGGCTCATGGTCCTCTCTGGAACGTCTTGCGTGTTCACAAGGAGGAATTGGGATCCTTACAGTTTTTGCCTTCTCTCCAGGAGGGAATTCTAGGGATAGTGTTTACACACTTGGCCCAAGAATTCTCTGACTTAGGTCCAGCATACAGAGCAGTGATTTATTGTTGCAGTCCGCCTCCAACGTGCTTCTCACCAGCAGCTGCCCTGTATGAGGTTGGCACCATATTTATAGATTTATCAAAATGCAATTCTAGCTGATTGCAACATACCAGTGATAACACTTTAGTTTTGATGCTTAAAAGCTACAGAGCTTTTCATAAATGTGCGTTTAAATTTCAATTCCTGGTACCTTTTTGCACCCTCTCCTTTGTGTGCTTGTATTTAAAGCCAATTATAGTCATATGTTTGCTTTGCAGTGTGACTTGCAGCTCAGTATTTCTCTCCTGACTATAACATTAGATGTCAAATGAATTTCTTTTCCTCAGTTTTCTGAACAGAGGTTTTTGATCACAAAAATGTGTAAATTTACTTTTAACTCTTCTTTTTAACTTGCATATTTTTAGTCTGACTTGAGGCCACACCTTTTGTTCTTAGGGCATTTATTTCCATTGGAAGATTTATTTTTTCCTTTGCACATCACAGGAAACATTACAGGTGTTTAGGACTCTTCAAGGCTGTGAAAACGAAATAGAGATAATGAGTTAGTCTTAAAGACAATGAGTTGAGCCTGAAGTGGTTAATCAAACAAAACAAAGGGGACTCTTGTGCTGTGATCTTTCCCTCCAAGGGGGCAATTATGTGCTGTGAATCTGTTCCTCTTACTTTCTGTTAGATAGTTTATTTTTTTTGTTTTAGATGGTTTATTAGCAAGGCTGTCCTATCAACTACCACCTGTGACTGTGATGTATTTCCTTTGATTTTGAGGACATCTTGTATCTCCAAGGTATTAATAATTGATTATTTGGTTTTATTAGATCAGGGCTTTTCAACCTGTGGGCCTGGCACACCTGGGAGCTTGTTAATAGAAAAGCAAATTCTCAGGTCCCACCTGAAGTTTGAGATGTACTGTATTAGAGCATAGAATATGGAGAAAATATGGCTCTTTGGGTCAACAGCACTAGGGGAAAAAGCATACACAGTCATGCATCACTTAAGAACGAGGGTATGTTCTGAGAATTGCATGATTAGACAATTTTATCGTTGTGTGAACATCCCAGAGAGTCCTTACACGAACCCAGAGGGTGTAGCCCACTAACACCTGTGCTGCATGGTGCAGCCTAGTGCTCCCAGGCCACAGACCTGCACTGAATACTGTGGCAGCTGTAACACAATGGTAAGTATTTGTGCATCTAAACATATTTAAACATAGAAAAGGCATAGTAAAAATTCAGTATTATAATCTTACGGGACCACCGTCATATACATGGTCTGTCATTGACTGGAACATCTTATGTGGCACATGACTGTATACAAAAAGGGTGGGCAAACAATATTAGCTACGTCGGGGGAGAGAACCAGGGGCTAATGGCAAGGATGAAAGGAACACTTTTCACCGTGTGCCTTTGTTTACCTTTGAATTTTATACTTTAAGCCATTCAGAAATAATTTTTAAAAATTAACTTTACTTAAATTATGAAATTTATGTTTCTAAGGAATTTCTGCCTTTAACATCATAAATTTAAAAGAAAAACTCAAGAAAATGATTTCCATCATGCACTTTATGTTAATTACCACTCCCTTCCTTGTATCTTACATCTTTCAAGCAAATTTCAATTCCTAAATCCACACACACACACATTTCCACATAGAAATCTAAAGAGGTATAATCCAGATTAAGAACCTAAAGGAAACAGAAGAGGACACAGTTGATCATCTGCATAACAAATGAAAGAAAGGCTGCGAGCTGTAAAAGCTGTAGAAAATGAAGGACGCTCACGGAGAGGAACCAGAGTGTATAAATGCGGAATTCAGTACAATGTCAAGTATTTGGAATGTTTTTTTCATTGAGATTATAGCTGTGAACAAGGATTACCACAGCAAGAAAAGAAGTCCCCATGGGACAGAATCTCTAAAACAGGGTACTCAATTGTGTAACTGGTTTTTTAATAAGATGTGCTTACATTGTATATGATGTCATGACGTCATTTCTTGGTCTTCTCAGAATTTCGATAGTTTGAGTGTAAAATCTATTTGGGAACACATTTGTTGTCCCGCAAGGTTAATGTTAACAAGTGGAATATACTTAAAAGCCTGAGGTTCTGAAATTCTGTTGACTCTAGTAGGTGTGTACATGCGTGGATCCGGTGTTCTACATGACAGCCCCCTGCGTGGCTTCCGCGTTACTTCTCCTCATTTGGTCTGGATGTCCGTGGATTGTGCTGGAAGGCCCACAGTCGTCTTCTGAAGGAGATACAGTGTTTTATACAAGGTTTTTGATGACCAACCTGTAGACAAAGTACCCAGAGCAGAGTTAGGTTAGAGTAGCTTCTCAGTGGTTTTTTACATCATACTGGATGGGGATAGTTAAGAAGTAGCCAGCGAGAGATTTAAAATTAAATACGAAGGAGAAGAGGCCATGTCTTAGTCGTAGTTGGCAGTCCCCAGCCTCTTATCCTGAAGTCAGAAGAGCCCACAGCACTTGCTGCAGACTCGTAATAAACCCCTCTTGGTTTTGTCAGTACCACTGTGCTGTGTGTGTGTGTGAAATGCATGTTCTGGTTCTCACTCCAATCCTGGTGAATCCAGGGAGCGTGGATGGGTGCTTTAAAGACCCGCCACTCTACCGCGTTGCTCTAGTGTAGATCCTGTTGTAAACACTTGCTCTTCGGGAAACTTAAAATCCCCAAACGTAGGTCTTGACCAGTAAGTGAAGTGGAACTGAATTTTAACCATTTGGTGAAAAATATATCATTTTGGAAACATTAAAAAATCTAAACTGTAAACTGAGAGCAGACAGCTTAACAACCCCAAAATAAATACATATATACATTCATCAGTAAAACCAGCCACCCAGTAGTTTTACTTTTTCCTAAATGCTAAATGCTCTCTAGTGCTAGAACTGAAAAGGACCTACTTGTCTTTCTAGAAGTGTATGTTTTGCATATGTAATAAGTTTATTTTTCTGTGGCTTTGGAAAATTAATTTAGTTCTTTATTGTCAGGCCTTTTATGTAAGAAATGTGACAGGGATTTCCCATTCAGTCTGGAGCTAAGAATTCAGGCTGACACTTGAGCTCTGCACCTTGATATCCCTGTTCCTTATCTCCTGTTGTGTATCAAGTAGATGAGATTCCATTTAAAAAAGTAAAGATTGAATTGTTTTCACATGTCAGCTGGCGAAAATGGGAAGGATCATCCTTTAAAAACAGTTGACTTGGATGGACAGAAAATATTCTTCTGTGCTGCTTTCCTGTCTACCTTCCCGCCTCAATTTAAAAAATTAGATGTAAATGCAAACCCCCCAAATTACAGATTTAGTGTGAATTAAAATTCAGGTAGATTCAAGGTATTATAACTTATAAAGCATTTGCCTCTAAATGTGTGTACTCTTTTAAGAAATGTCTTCGTAATAGTGTGTGGTATTTTATGGTCACTCATGCCCCATGAATATTCTCATTCAGCTCTAGAGTTACTGACTCTGAAAGTCTGGGCATCCAGTGGTCTCCCCGTGGAAGTGGACGGCAGCTTTATACTGGTTGAAAACATTTAAAGGCAAGGATGAACCACTCAAGAAATGTTTGATTGGTGATAAGATTTTTTTAAAAGTTCCATCAGTGAAACGGTGAAAAACCACGTAAGCACCTGACTCTGCAGTGTTGCGACTGCAGTGATAAACCTTTACACCAGGATTGTTTTGCCACAGAGTTAGAGTCTTTTGAGGTGAAATTCACATAACATAAAATTAATCATTTGAAAATGAACAGTCCAGTGGCATGTAGTACATTAACAGTGTTGAACAACTGTCGTCTGTCTAGTTCGGAAATATTTGCATCGCCCTAAAAGAAAACTTCTTACCCTTTAAGCAATTGTTCCCCATTTTCCTTCCCCCCGGCCTGACCCCAGCAGTTTGCATTCTTTCCCGATGGATTTAGCTATTCTGAATATTTCATATAAATGGGACTTTTCGTGTCTGGCTTCTTTCACTCAGCATACTGTTTTCGGGGTTTATCCACCTCGTAGCATATATTAGTACCTCATTCCTCTTTGTGTCTGAGTAATATTCCATCGTATGGACATACCAGTTTGTTCACCCAGGCATCCGCTGACAGACACTCGGGCTGCTTCCACCCTTTGGCTGCTGTGAACATGCAGGTTCGTGTACCTACCCTGTCACACAGCAGTTCTGCTCTTGGGTATTTACCCACTGAGGCCATATGTCCACAAAAAGACGTGCACACGAATGTTTATAACAGCTTTATTTATAATTGCCTAACGTTAGAAGTACTATATCTTGATTGGGGTCTTGATTACTTGGGTGTGTATAATTAATTGTACTGAAACCTAAGATCTGTTTAATTTTGTTGTATATGAGGTCTGTCCGGAAAGTATCCAGCCATTGTTAATGTAATGAGAACAGTTTTCGTGACACGGACGTAAGCTGGCAGCCCGGGAGAGTGGACTGGGATGCGCGTGCGTGAACAGTGACGCCCTCACTGTGCTAGTCAGTGGGGCACTAGATGCCGCTGAGTGAGCACGTGCACTGTGTGGCTGTCACATTCAAAATGACTGAGCGAGTAGAGCAGCAAATCGGCATCAAATTTTGCGTTAAGCTTGAACATTCCCCCTCAAAAACTATTCGGATGATTCAGGAGGCTTTCAGGGACGATGCAATGAGTGCAGCGCAAATAAAAATAAGGCTTTACAAACGCTTCAAAGATGGTCGCGAATCTGTTGAAAGTGATCCACGTTCTGGAAGGCCTGCAACAAGCAGAGCACCTGAGAATGTTGAACGTGTACGGGTTAGGTTAAGAGATGCTGGGACAACTGTGTGAGGTCCCAAGGTGCCTACCTTGAAGGGGACTGAGGCATCATTGTCATATGTACAATGTGTCTTGTATCTTGTATCTTCTTCAATAAATGTCTCTGTTTTTCGTATTATAATACATGGCTGGATACTTTCCAGACAGACCTCTTGTAAATTTTGCCTTAATTTAAAGAGAAAATAGAGCAAACTATGAGTCTTAATTACGAGATGAATTTCTGGCTGCTGTATTAAACAAACCCGGAGGACAAGGATAGAAGGAAATCAGTTTAGCAGTGACGTAGGCAAGAGATGATGGTAGCTTGCTTCAAGATGGTAATGATGGAAGTGGTAAGAAGTGGTCAGATTCTGGACATAGTTTGAAGATTGAGCTGATTTGGTCAGTTGGTGGACATAATGGATGTGAGGGAAAGAAAGCTGGAAAAGGATGATGCTGAGGTTTTCCACAGGATGAAGTTGTCCTTTAATAAGCTGAGAAAGACGGTATGAGGAGCAGGTTTGTAGGGAAGATCAGGAATTTGGCTTTGACTATGCAGAGACCTGTTTGACATCTAAGATGAGCTATTGAGTAGGCAGTTGTGATACAGGAGACTGGAGTTAAGGGATCTGATCCAGACTGGGAGGATAAAATTTGGAATTGTCAGCACAGATGGTAATTAAAGTCCTGAGATTGAATGACTTTCCCAGAGGAGTAAGTACAGACAGTAAGGCCTGAGAGCCGAGCCCGGGAACACTGTATCTTTAGAGGTGAGGCGACAAGAAGAATCCAGTGGAGGGGAGTGAGAAGCCCTGACCAGTGGAGTAGAAAGAAAACCAGAATAGTGTGGTTTGCACATTTTCTGTTTATAATAGGAAAAGCTCAATGAGACATTTAGATTCTCTTTTATATGTTAACTTCATTTTAGTTCATTTCTTATTTAATTTGTTCCATATTAATTGGTACAGCCTTAAAGACTTTAATGACTGCTTATGTATTTTTTCCTCCATTGATAAATGCATGTCATTTTATGTAAAAACTGAAATGGAAAAATGCAATCTAATTTTAGTATAAAGTATGCACGGAAATAACCATGTCCTCCTTAGCTAACAGTATTGAAATTTTAAGATCAAATTGAATTACTTTATCAAATTTAAACTGGCTAACATAAGATCGGTATTAAACTATAATACAATGGCTCTGTGGTGGGCAGAATAATGGTTCCCCCAGCAGTGTCCACATCCTAATCCCCAGACCTGTAAACATGCTACCTCATGTTGCAGAAGGGACTTCGCGGATGCGATTAAATTAAGAATTTGGGGATGGAGCGATTATCGTGGATTATCTGGGTGGGTGGGCCCGATGTGATCACAAGGGGCCTTCTGAGGGAAAGAGGGAGGCAGGGCTGTCAGAGTCAGAGATGTGAAGATACTACCCTGCTAGCTTTGAAGGGGGAGCCTAGAATATATATGGTCCCTAGAAGCTGACAAAGGCCAAGGAGCGGATTCTTCCTCTAGCGCCTCCAGAAGGAAAGCAGCCCTTCTAGCACCTTGTCATAGCCCAGTGAAACTCACCTAGGCCTTTCTGACCCCCGGAACTATAAGATAATAGATTGTGTTATGTTAAGCCACTAATATGTTTGTGGTAATATGTTAGTAGTAGCAGTAGTGAAACTAATACTCCAGTGTCGAAAAGATAAGCAACTTGTTTTAGATCACATATTAAGAAAAGAAAGTGGTAGAGCTCGGTCTCAAACTCAACCAGTGTGACTTCAGAGCCCATGAGACTGAATAGCCACCTCCAGGCCACTAAACCTGATATAGCCTGGTGGGTGTGGCACATCTCAGTGAAGTGGGCTCTCAGGAAGGGAGCTGGTTAGTCACATGATTGAGGTGGTTTTAATGATGTTTATCTAAGTACTAGCTAGCGTACCCTGTCTCGTACTCTGTTGTACTAGAGTATAACCCGGGTGTAGAGAATGATACACAAGCCCAATTTACGTTGTTAAGTGTATGTTAGGTAACTGATAGCTTTGATTTCTGTGTTCATTGAACAAACATTTGATGATAATTTGGCGTCCTCTGTGGCATGCCTTACAGGGAAGGAATGCATTGAGCAAATGATTCAGTTGTCTGGTTCCTTTGATTAGATAACAGTTTCCAAGGTGGTTTATTGAGGGAGGGTTACATTGGCCGTAGGACTCTAATACTGCTTGATCCCTTGGCAGTTATAATCTTCCCTTAACACTATCGAATCAGCATTCTGGTTTTAGTCCAATGATTTAGTCCATTGACGGTGAGTCCAGAGATGGCTCTGTTTGTTAATAAAGTATTTTGCTGACCCTGTGAGGATTAGTCTCTGGATCTTGGAAATGCAGCAGGTTACTACAATATTAGAAGGCCTCTTGGGAGGGGGCCCTGCTCTGCAAAGCTGATGAGTAAACATGAGTGAGCTTTTTATAAGTTTGAATTTCTATAACTGAAAACCAGGAAAATGGCAAATACATTAGTTTTTAGAACTAAAACAATTCACAATCTGGATAGGTTGGAAAGATAGGCCAAAAATAATATGAAATATAGCATAACTAAGAGGAGAGTTTTGCACTTTATCATTTTAAAAAATACCAAAGTATAGATTATAGAAGATTAGATCTATCTAATACTTGCAAGAAAGACAAAGAGATTTATAGTTTCCAGCAAGTTTATTGTGAGTTACTAAACGGTTAGTACGAGAGAAGCATAGCGTTTAGGTTGCATTGATAGAAGTGTAGTATTCAGAACACAGGAGATACTTAGTTTTGTTGTACTTGGCACTAAACATGTTAAGACGGTCCTGGGCATTTAGTGAGGGGCTTAGGTAAACTGAAGAGTGAGCAGGATGGTAAAACGTGTAGATATGAAGTCACAGATGTAGAACAGTAGACAGAAATGGGGATATTTAACCTGGAGAGGAATTTAGGATTGAGAACGAGAACACAATAGTTTTGTATGTACAGAATTATAGTGTGGTTAACGAACAGGAATTTCTCTTATAAGATCTAGAGATCAGAATTTGTGTCAGTAGGCAGAAATTACTGAAAGACAGATTTGTACTCCATATACCTGTGGCAAATATTGAGTCACCTGTACATCCCTCTGCCCTTTTCCCCTTCCTTCCTCCTGATGGAACCTTGATTTTGTAATCCTCCCTCTCTGCACAGCTTTGTCTTTTGAGAGAGGCAGACCCCCACTCGGATCCCAGATCTCAGCTAGTCAGGATGCACCCATTTTCCTTGTTGGCAACTGGCCAGTTGTAGCTGTGGCCAATAAGACATGAGCTAGCGGTCTTTGGACACAGGTGAGAAGATTCAGAGGGAAAGGAATACTCTTCCACTGGACATCATCCTGCCGTATGTGAAGCCTGGAATGATGAGAACCACTTTGAAACCGTAAGAATGGCTAAAGCAGTGGTGCCGATGGCAGAGCAAAAAGGAGAACCTAGGCCCGTGATGCTCTTGTTGAACCACTGAGATACAACTTGGTGATGCCTGACCTCAGAACTTTTTATTATTAAACAATAGAAATAAATGAGTTGGCTTTTACTTGAATAATTAATGTATTGTCATATCATTGGTTTATCCTAAATCATATAGTCCCAGAATGATTTCTAACAGAGCTGCTCTGAAATGGAAAAGACTGTTTTCCCAGGAAACAGTCTTTTTGTCCTTGGAGATATTAAGCAAAAATTGAAAACATTTAATTCACTTGGGATTCCAGCATTGGGGAATGTTTGGGTTAGATGGCCTTAGATCCTTTCTAACTAGAAGATTCAGGCTTTGCCATTCATTCTAAAAGCAACATAATGAAGCAATGCATTGTTGCGACTCAGGAGGAGCTGGAATGCCTTTGTCTTCTCCATTTCGGGCCTTCCTAGCTCTGCAAGGATCTCTGCTGCCTTAGAGAGTGACTGTGGAGCACTGTTTCTCATCATCTAAGAAGCTCATTTTCTTTTCTCTGAAAGATGTTGACAGTTGCTTTATCATTTCCAGAGAGAAGGAGGTAGGAAATAATTGTGTTTCAGTTGTAAAAGTACTTTTTTATTGTTAAGATGCACTGATTTATGGAAAGAAAGTACCTTTGAGTAGATGGTAGAAATTTTGTCTTATTGGAGTCACTTAAATATCTTAATCTTTTTAGCTTAGTTTTTCCTTTTGGAAAATGGACCAGTTTTTCCAGTCTTGGGATAGTGGATGTTGTGGGAACAGAGAAGAAATAATAGCATTGGCAGGCACTGATTAGAAATGTGCTGTTCGATTTCATAATTTGAGAGTATATTCTTTTGAGGTCAAAATAAGTAGTTTATTATAAAATTGATGTCACTCTATGAATTTAAGAGTTTCCTGTTGCCATCTTGAAATCTGTAATTGTTTTAAGTATGCTGCATTTTCACTGGGCACGAGGCCCTAGTAGTCCTGTAGCCGTCCTGTGGACGAGCATTTGTCCGTTGCCTGCGTTCTCTCCTCCCTCTGCTTCCCGCTTCCCCTCCTGGGCTCTTGCTGCACCTCCCATTCCCATGCTTTTCACTCTCTGTTCTTCTTAATATCCAGTTATCTCAGCCAACCCCGAAGTGCTTTCGTACACACGGAGTTTGGCTTTGGTGATTGATGAGTTTACTGATCAACTGCAGCACTTTCTTGAGCTTTGGCAAAGACTTTTATTCTGCATCTGCTGAGAAGCCTCTGTAATAATTTCCTTCAGCTTCCGCCTGTGACTTCTGTACTTCAAAATATATACGTGCTTGTTTCTGGCCGGTTACGTGTTTAATTGAGTTATAATTGTTCACATTGAGTTGCCCCAGAGCTGAGTGAGTTGCTGATGATCTCGAGCCCATGGAGATCACGGGTAGGTGAACACTTAGCTGCAGCAACATCCTGGGTTGCTGTTTTGCAGATGGAGGGGCTTCCAGTTTCCTCATTGGTAAAATGAATCTTCTAGATAATATAATAGCATTAAGGATTTTTTTTCTTCCTTAAATGATTAGAATATAGTTTCATACATGCCAGAAAATTAGAATCATTCTAGTAGGAAAGATAGGAAATAATAAGTAAAAATATATTGGTGCTATGAAGAGAGCTCACACAGGACGAGGAAGGGGCTGTAGACTGGTTGGGTCTGGCTGAGCAGGGCAGCCTCCCTGAGGAGTTAGCGTTTGAGCAGATACTTACTGCTCAGCTGAGCCTAGCAAGCCATGAAAATTATACAGGAAGGGCAACTCCATAAAAGAGAACACAAATTCAAATACTCTTAGGTGGAGACAAGTGGAGCATAATGAGGGAACTGCAGCAATATGTTTATTTCCAAATAATGTCTGCCAGTAAACTGAAATGAGAATAGTTTGTTTTGCTTTGTTTTGTTTTGGGGGGAAGGGGAAATTGGAGTTCTTTGGGAGATTCAACCTCTTAAAAATATAAAATACAGTTATTTATATATAGAACTTATATCTATATATAAATATATTCAAGTATCTTAAATGTATATATAGGCAAGTATCTTAAACTCTGCACATTTGAATTTTTAATCGCCGTATATATGAGCTGTGATGATTTCTATTCTTAGCTCTGGTTTGAAGTTGGTGATGGTGTTGTTGAAGAAACTGTATCAGGCTTCACATTGTAGCAGAGGGTCTTAAAGGTGGGGCTTATCTTTGTGCAATGTGACCACTTTAGTTGACTCACCAATATGAAGTAGAAGAGCAGGTTTCTGGATTGGAGTATTTGTCTAAAAAAAGTCCCTAATGAAAAATCTTTATGTGTAAAATATAATGACTAGCATTTTTTCAAGTCAACTTTGCAGCAAGAGCATAAGGTCTGCAATCAGATGGTTGTTGGTTGTTGAGAACGTAAAGCAAGTTGTGAAGAAAAATATTGCGAATAGTTTTGTTTACCTGTAAGGCATGGACTTTTAAAGTTCAGTCACTTAAATTTTAATTTAGAGTCTTAGTGAACTTGTTTATTCCATTGCTAGATAATGATTGTGTATTTTGTTTTCCTGCCAAGTTTTCCCCTGGGAAGGCAGCATTATCAACATTAGTCCTAAACTTTTGAAGATTATACCAAGAGGTTATTTGTTTATCTGAGGGAACTGTAGGAGTAGATCGCAGAAGTGTGTTTGTTCCTCTGGAATGTTGTAGCTGGATGATATTTAGAGAGTTTCCTCCAAAATTTTATTTGAATGTTAAGTTCTTACTGATACTCTGTTATGCTGCTTTTGTTATTTGAAAGTAGTTTATATTTTTCTGTCTTTGGTAAGAACAACAAATTTGAGTTACTTAGTAACTAACTCGCTGGTATTTGTCAGAGCTCTTAAGGTACTCATAGCTGTTTTAGGTTAGTCTTCTCTTGGAAGAAGTTCTGCACTGTTAATATTTTTAGCATTTAGCTAACTACATATCTAATATTATATAATGTAGTCTGCTTAAACCAGTCTAATTAGAAGAGAACATTATTCAGAAATATAGAAAGAATGGTAATAGAAATAAGGATCTCAAATACTTGCCAACAGATCAGAACTCTCAGCTAGTCAATTGTATTTGAAGGATTATGTAATATAAAGGATATAAAAGCACATTGTAAACTCTAAATTTTTGTCCAGTACTAATTGACTTAAAAATGATTGTTTGACCCTTGTGCACAGTTGGTGGGAATGTACACTGGTACAGCTTCTGTGGAAAACAGGATAGTGGTTCCTTCAAAAATGAAAAACATAATAGGATTACCATATGATTCAGCAGTTCCACTCCTGGGTATTTATCAAAAGAACTGAAAGCAGGGCCTCAAAGAGATATTTGCACACCCACATTCATAACAGCAATATTCACTGTAACCAAAAGGCAGAAGCAACCAAATGTCCATTGTGGATGCATAGATAAACAACATGTGGCGTATGTGTACAATGGCATATTATTCAGCCTTAAAAAGGGAGGAAATTCTGACACATGCTACAACGTGGTTGGACCCTGGAGACATGCTAAGTGAAATAAGCCAGTTGCGAAAAGGCTGTGTGATTCCACTTACTTGAGGTCCCTGGAGGAGTCAAAAGGCAAGTCAAAGGCTTGTATTCGTTGTAACAAAGACTTTTCAATTAAATGGATATTTTACCTGAATGTCAGTTGTCTAAGTTTTATGATTATAACATGGGAGAACACCACTCCCATACACCCAGCTACTGTGGAAGAACAAAAGAACAGCAGCATAATCTGAACATTGTGTTTGTGGACTAATCAAATTATAGTAGGCATTTGTATAAAGGAGTTTCTTGTTTGAGTTCATAAATATTTCACTACTGTGTAAGCAAATAAGGCAATTTCAGATGTACTTCATAATAGGAAATCTTATTAAATATGGTTGCATTCTCGTATTATTATTTTTTTCTTTTTGCTTTTTTAAAAAGACAAGTTCTCACACTCTGTCACCTAGGGTGCAGTGCAGTGGCCCAATCATAGCTCACTGCAGCCTTGAACTCCTGGGACCAAGTGATCCTCCTGCCTTGGCCTCCCAGGTAGCTGGGACTGCAGGCATGTGCCACCACACCTGGCTAATGTTTTATATTTTTTGTAGAGTTGCAGTCTCCCTGTGTTGTCCAGGCTGTTCTCAACTCCTGGCCTTAAGCAGTCCTCCCACCTTGGCCTCCCACATTGCTGGGATTGCAGGTGTGAGCCATTGCACCTGGCCACATTCTTGTATTATTCTAATTGACTTTTCATCAATTTGTTTTCTTCCAAGACCTATTTATCCACTGTGTAGATATTGAGCACATACTATATACAAAATATTAAGCTTAATACTGAGATGTGGAGGATAGAAATATCAATGACAGCTCATGCTTTCACGCTAAGGACAGAAGTCCTTTCTGAAGTTGAGCAGGCAGGTGACGAAACTGAGAAGATTCTGTGGCTCAGGAATGCTCAGCTGGCCTTTAAGGGAACGAGAGGTGTAGGAGCCACACTGCCAAGAGCAAGTCAGGGCAATAAATAAACACAGACCCCGGTGCACTCAGGATAAAGTCCAACTTCCTTCTTGTGCCTTTCGAGACTAGCGGGTCTGGCGCTCTTGCCCGTTTTCTCTTCTTCAGCATCCTCTCTCCACGTGGCCCTTTTTCTCATCCTCCAGGTCACCAAGCTCTCTTCTGTTGGAGGACTTTTACATAGTTAGTTCCCTCCTCCGGAATGCTCCTGTTCTTTCTTATTCATTGCCTGGCCAATTCCTGTCCAGCGTTTGGATCTCAGCTTAAATGTCGCTTCTTCCAGGAGACCCCATTAGGGCTGCCATGTAAGGCCACACGGGCTGTGTACCGGCCTGGTCTGCAAAGGGAAGGGCACCTCCAGGGTGTGCGGGTCTCAGTTCAGTCCTCTGGTTTCTGCTCTCTCATAGCCCAGGGGATTTTCCTTCGTGACAGTTACCGTTGGAGCACGTAAGCGTGTCTGATTATTAATGCGGTGAAGCCATCGGCACCTTGAGGGAGGGGCCATGTCAGATTATACCCGAGGCACATACTCTTCAGTAAACATTTTGTGAATGAATAAACAAGCGTGGCTCACTCTTGGCAGTCCCAGGGTAAAGAAAAAGGGGAAGAAAGACGTTAGCTGAAATGGCAGTGTGTTCAAGGCAGTGGATTGTGGATTGGTCCCGGGATCAGGAAACCTGAATGTGTGTGTAGGACAGAGGAAGGGAGCATGGCACGTGAAATGGAAGGGGAGGCACGTGGGCGAATGCAGCATGGGACAGAGTCCCACGGGGCTGTGTGACAGGGAAGAGTTAGTTGTCCTGAGGAGGAAGAGGCCCGTTTCACCCATAGACAGGAGAAAAGGAGGCAGAACTTATGAGAGAGAAGGGTCGGGAAATAACAGGATCACCGTCACCAAACATTAGTGAGGGCTGTATGAGTCAGTCTGCTGATGAGCCATGGCGCTTCGAATTACGTGGCTTAATCGCTGAAGAAGCTCGTATTTGATAAATAAGACTGCTGATGGAAGGTTTACAGACTCTTGTACGTGCCAGTGGTCACACACCCGTGGCTCAGAAATGACGCGTTCAAATTGTTACAGCCATTTGTCACTTTTGGGGGTGGAGGGGTCTGCGCCTGCCGAAGTCTAGTCGTGTCGGGTGATCATGCCCCCTGCTGTCCTGCTGCGTGTTCACTGTATAAGGGAAGAATTCAGTCTCTGGCTAGTGTTGATTTGGGGCAAATGCGAGAACTGTAGAGTGAACTGGACGAATAATTTTGTGGTGCATTTTGCTCTGCCTCTTGCCTGGGAGACTGATTGTCTTCGGTGACATTTCGCTGGGAAGCCTGGCCAGCTTTCTGTGTTCTGTCTGTAATAGTCAGTGTCACATAAAATGGGAAGATTGTACTTTCGAAAAAGCTGGGTTTAGAGTCTCGGATCACTGAATTAGACTATGGCAACAGCGGTTTTACTGGGTTGGCCATGTCTCTGGATGGAAGAGATGTAAAACGATGGATCGTCGCAAACTTTATGGCACACGCTGTGCGATCGAATATCCCGTTAAGTCCTTAGGAGTACACTCCAAACCTGTGACGGGCTCCTTATTTACAGGAGTCAGGAAGAAAGTTGCTTTGCACACCGTTGGACTTGGCGCGGTGAGGTGCGGATCATAGCACGCTGCAAGAGGGAGAGAAGCGCAGAGCCATGCCACAGGGGCCGTTACCCCTCCAGTGTGGTATCTGAGCACCTCCCGCCCGTGGTTCTGGCCGTGAACGAATTCTCACATTGACAGAGTGGCTCAGGATAGGCCTGACTCAAGGCCGGTGATCCTTTTCCATTTTGAGAAATCAATCTGGAGAATTTTGAAATGCTGAAATAGCAAAGCATCCTTGGAAAACGTTTTTGATATAAAAGTAATTGTTCCTCGTACAAAAATTATATTGTAGAAGTATAAAACGATAAGTAAAAAGTCCTTTCTCCATTTTCACGTGCTTTGTTTCTTGTGTAGCCTTCCATAATTTTCATTTCCTTTCTGTATTCCTTCCCTCCTCCCTTACTCCTATCTCTTGCACTCCTTTACAGAAATATTTTTGAAATGAATAGCATTATGTATCTGTTCAGCAACATCACTCATGCATTTATACATTTAGTAATATACCTAGGATGCTTTTCCATGGCTACAGGAGAAGTAACATTTTTTTTAAACCAACTTTCCTTAACAGACAAGAGGATTGTTTTCCAGATTTTTTCTTCTTTTTATATTAATAATACTGCTGTAATGTAGCTGTTGTAGACTTCTCGTATGCATATTTTTGTTAATATGTCAGAAGAATCTGAAGGATCTAGTTCTAGAAGTCAAATTTCTGGGCCAAAAGCATGAGAATTTTAAAATGTTGGTAGATTATGCTGCTGTTCTTCCAAAAGTTAGTGCCAGTTTATACCTCTCCCTGTGGTCTGTTCAAGTGCCTGGCCCCCACGCACTTGATAATCATTGTCAGTCTGTTAGCGTCTCATTTTGATTTGCATTTCTTTAGTTTTCAGTGGGTTTGTAGATATTTTCATGTCTTTACTGGTCATTTTGTTTTCTTAATGAACTGTCTGTAATTTTTGCCCATTTTTCATTGGATTGTTTATCTTTTTCTTAGCAATTTGTATCCATTTAATATTTGCTACATATATTTTTTCAGTTTATTGTTTATTTGTATTTGGTTTTGGGTGGTTTTTTTGCCACTGATAAAAAAATCATTTGTGTCCTTTTTTGGCTTCTAGGTTTTATGTCATAATTAAAGTCTTTTTGTGCTTTAAATATATTTTTAAAAATTTTACCCACATTTTGCTCAAATCGTTTTATGGTTTCACATTTTTTACCGTAAATGTGGTACATCTGGAATTTATTTTGGCTTAAAGAATGAAGATAGAGATCTAATCTTAAGCTTTCCAAATGATTAAACATTGTCTCAACACTGTTTTGGGGGCATCCTGCTGCTTCTGTGGAATCCTTGCATCTGAGATTTTCTGACTGTTCAGTGTGTTGTGTTTAGAGTAGCGTCTAGACTGGGAAAGCTGCGTGTGGGAAGCTGCAGGATCCCCACATGAATTAAGAAGGCTGATGGGTTTCTCTTAGGTCAGAGGAGAGGCATTTGTGTCAGATGAGAATTAGAATCTGTCGTACCGGGAGGAGAAAGCAAACTTCTGAGATGGAACCTCGGTGTTCAGGTTGCGGGTTCACCCCCGTGTACAGAGGGGCTTAACCCTCTCTGTAAACAAGATTCAGTCTAAACTAAGAAAAGACTTTTAGGTGATGAGAATGTATTTGACATTGGGTGCTCTTAAATAGGGTTTGTTTTTATAGAAGTTTGACTCTATAATTTGTCAAAATTTATAACTATCTCACTAGAGTTCATTGATCCTATTAAATGGGAGACCTCAATGTAACATTCCTGAAGTGACAAGTGGAGTCTTCTAAGTACAACTTAAGACTGAGCATAAAGTTAGAAAGCTAAAAAGTGTCTTCTGAGCATGCACATCTCATTACGTTACCATCGAAGGCCTTGACCAAAGTAGCAGTGGTGAAAGTCATGGAACTGGAAGAGCAGCGAACAGTGAGCAGCGTCACAGTGTTTGTTGTTGTAGACTGTAACTTTATAACAGAACATAAAATGATGGGGAAAAAAAGGCAGGGGGAGAAGTGTAGCTGTGAATGTCACACGGATGAGGATGAGACTTAAGGGGAAAATCTGAGTTCTGGGTAGGCGAATGAAGCCTCTCAGCTACTGCTGTTAGAGTTCTTGCCGCAGAATGGCAGCAAATATGAGTTGAGAAGAGCTGTGGGTTAGAGGACAGCTTCTCTTCGTTGATGCAGGACAAATGTGAGATTTATGGGTGAGCGAATGTTTAAGGTTTAAAGTAAAAAAAGTGTTATCTATTAAATGTTTTCTCTGAAATTTACTACAAACTGGAAAAAGTGGGGCTCTCTGTTGTACATGGTAAAGGAGGAAGTGTTGACTGCTTGCAAATAAGGCCAGCATACAGCTTTCCTTGGTTAAAATTTGAATGCTTCAGAATATAAAACTTACAGAATCCCATTACGAACATCAGTGGGAAATGAATTTTCGGAGCTTATTGATTTGCTTAAAACCTAGATATGACTCCAAACAGTTCTTCCTTATTCTAAACATTTAAGCATAAATTGCAATATGTTACTTTAAAGCATGTTTCTGAGACCAATGAACTTCAGTCAAACCATTGTTTGTTGAGATATTAAATTTAGTTGGACTCAATGAAAAATTATAAAGGATGAACTAACTCAGAGATGTGTTTATTGCTTTTGTTTTAAGGTGAACATAAGGCTTACATTGAATCAGGTGCATATATTTTTATGTCTTTTGGTAATGTATCATATTCCCACAAAATTAAAGAATTTCGTTGGCATGCATAGAACCGGCAGGGAAATGCAAAACATTAAACAATAATGTTAGTATAGACTCTACTTGATAATTTATGAAATGTATTTAACTTAATGGGCATACAAGTGGTATAAAAAATTTCATAAAGTATTTGTCTTCATTACACTGTAGTTAGGGCCAATTCTTTAAGTGTAACTTTGCCAGCAAAATTTCTGAATTTTAAATTGTGGCTTCCGTTGAATGAAGTACTCTTACATTAAGTGAGTTTTGAAGGTACTTGGCTGATTTAACCTTTCATAAATAGTTCGAGGCATTATGTCTGCATTGTCCAGCAACTTGCCAGCATTCTCCCAATAAGGGAAAATTAATTTCCAGGATTAATGTAGGATTTTGAAAATACAAGCTTCACACTGAAGAGACAGACACATGGTGATTTGAGGTCACTGGCAGCATAAAGATTCAGGCTTCTCGGTGGATTTTGTTTTAAACCCTGCAGTCTCATTCTGTTGTCACTTAATGTAAACTGCCCTCCTCCCTCTTGCGGAAATACTGTCTGTCTGAGACCCAGAATTAGGACTCCCGACTCGTAGTGAAGTCTGGGACCCTGTCTGTCATGCTCAGCGTTTGACTTCTTAGACACATTCAGTATTTGTTGAATGAGTGAATGCCTCACTTTGATTGGAGGAACAGGGTAATTTTCATGTCCTACTAGCATTGCTGTTGGAAGCAGGAGTTCTGAATAATGTTCCTGGAGGCCAGGCCACTGTTACGGGTCAGCATCACTCTTCTTTCTTGCCCTGGTTTATATGTATATAAAGAAGAGCTAAGTGGCTGTCTAATTTCATTAACGCTGTTGCTGTATTTAACACTATGAAAAATAAATGTTTCCTCATCTCTGGAAATGAATGAAATACTACTTTGGCTTTGTAGAGCCGACTTGGGATTAAATTGTCATTCTTATACCCAGCAGCTAACAAGATTCTTAGGGCACCCTTCCATTCAAAATAGGACTGTGATTCTCTGTGTAGAAATGTGTACATTTTCATTTTTCTGTGATTAAAAATGGCTTCTGATATTCTGTATTTTAGTGTCATGTTAGAGATTTCATTCCATGATCATTTGTTCATTCACATGTATTTTTATTTTTAGCTCTAAGCGAAAGACATGAGGCCTCAGCCTGAAATGGGGTTGTTTGAGGTCATCTGATTTCTGGCTAGAAGGTGTGCGATCGCCTCGTCCTGAAACCACTTCAGACTGAATGGTAACGGCAAAACCCGAGAGAGAGAGGCCTTCATGTTTTTCCATGTCTGTTCTCCTTCCTCAATTCCTTCCTTCCTTTTTGAGATTAAAAACTTTTTAAAGCTGTATTAATAAACAAAAGATATTAAACTATATAATAACATCTTAACTGGTTCAAATGTTTCACAAAAGAGTTAACATCATAAATCTATATGCTAATTTAATTAAACCTTTTACAGTTGTTTGAACAGAGTTTTTTTAAAAATTAGCTCCAGCGAGCTACTTAATCAGCAACAAAATATTTATTATATGAAAAACAATGAGCCATTTGGAATTCACAGATTGAAGTTTTTTTTTTTTTTTTTTTTGGAAAACCAATAGGATTTGCTCTTAAACAAAAGGGAATGCAGACTTCATAGGTTTTTCAGTCTAGAAAGTCAGGATTCTTCCTACAGCTTTCTTTTTCTGTGATAAAGAATTTTGGTGTTTTCCGTATATGTGTTAATTTTTCTTCTTAAAGTGTAAAATGCCTATTTAGACTGTTAGTTGTACCAGTTAACTTTGCTTTAATTATTTTACACATATCAGTTAACTCTGCTTTAATTATTACATGTTCACAATATATTGTATAGTTGAAGGGAATAGAACTGGGATTTTTTATTCATTATAGTAAAACTTTTTTTGAGGGGGGCGGTCTTCTCTTAAGTTTATTCCGATGGACCATGTCCCGTTAAATGTGTTGATGTAGCAGTACGTGTTAGCAACTACTAGGCTTAACTCCCCTGGGAATAGAAGTCCAGTAAGGTTTTTTGCTGTAGTTCATATTTATTTACTAAGCCATTATTTTGAATAAGTGGTTCTTTATGTTATTTCCTGTACTGCATGTAATAGCAAAAGTAGTATTACAAGTTTACTTATATTTAGCCTAAATTGTGCATTTGTTTAATTGATGAGATGCTAAGAAAGTAAAATTTCGCTCCATTCTGGAGGGCAAATTCTAAGGAACTGACATTGTTATTTTTTAAAAAAGTTACATGTTTATTCTCATGTTTCTTCTAGAAGCTCAGTTCTGTATGTTGCCTCATTTCTCTACAGACATTATTTTCTTACCCTTCAATTTCTGATGTTGACTGAAAATTTATAAAATGTGTTTTTTTTCTTCTTGTATGTGACTTTCTGTAATGACAGGGAGAGTTCTTCACATGCACTGAGAAAAAATCATTCATGAGCCAGCCGTGGAAATTGCGCCGGTTTAGGCTGATTGGGAGAGCAGCGATGTTCTACCTGCAGTCTCCCGATTTATGCGTCACAGGCCAGCCTAGCCCTGTTCTAAAGAAACACGGTGCGCAAGAAGTTTCAGAGCCTTTGTTTTACCATGTCTCTGGAAATGTGAACTCTGAACTCTTAGTTTTCTATAGAATAATTAAATAGGCTGGTCTAAATAGTATGATTTGTTTTAAGCTTAGAGTTGTTTATAGATAGAGTTCACTTTTGTGTGTTAATGAGAAACAATTACTGATGTTTTTCATTTTGGAAATTCTGATTTCTTACAGGCACCCAAACAAAATTTTTTTTTTCTCTTTTTCTTTTTCAAAAAAATCCTATCTACATTGGCCCTTTTTGAGGTTAGAACTTTGAAGCACATCTTCCTTACTTCATGTGCCAAAAGTTAATGTAACAGAGGCACGAAGACTTGAACCACTGTTAATTTACTTAAAAAGTAGTTTCTACAGGTATGAGTTGTACAGGAACAAAATCTATAATTTCATTTATGCATCTCAGTGTCTGACACCATGATGATAGCTTTTAAAAATAAAGACAAAATTAATGCTACTTTAAAGCCTCAAATTGTACATGTGAAGCTATTTTGACCCAATAAATACTAGATAATTAAACGGGGTGTATACGAGTATAATTTAATACTTATTTTGCTGTACATCAACTGCCTTGTTTTTAAGTAAACGTTAATGTTAGACTTAAGAGCTTATAACTGTAAGATGAGAAAAAGCATTAATTTTAGAATGTTTTGAAAATTATAAAAGTAAATATTGACTTTTTCTAAGAAAGTCTTTTCCTTTGACATTGTTTAATTTTTTTCCTTTTTGTTTTTTAGGTTTGCAATTTTTTTTGGTGATGGCATGTTCAGAATCTTGGATCCCTAAGTTCAATGTATTGGAAATATTTAGGAACCCCGGAAATAATGTTTTCATATACGTGACTTACTAGGTGAATCAGTAGATTTAATAAAAGTATATAAAAGAACAGATATTATAATTTTGTGCCTCTAAGTTGGCATGCATGTCTCAGATTCTCAGCTGTCAGTATTAGTCTCACACTCTGGAGACAGTTGTCTTCTGAAGGCTTTGGGGTTCTCATGAACCTCATAGTTTCCCAGGCCATGTAATTCCCCACGCCTATATGGTCGGCTGCTTTCTGTCTGCCTTGGAGTGTAAGTTACTTAGATCAGAGGCAATTATTGATCAGGGAGAAAGAAGAGAGAAAAAAAAATCATCAAGGGACAATCCTAATGATAGTAATTACAAAATTTAAAGCTGGAAGTGGCCTTAGAATGGTCTATATTAGAATGTGCAAATTCTACCCAAATTATATCCGAATTACACTTGTGGCAAAATGCTGCCAGTTTTCAAAAGTAGACATTACTACACAGGACTGAAGTGCCAACGAAGTGGAAGAGAGCAGTTGAGTTCCCCTGCCCCGCTCCTGTTCTTGGGTGAAAACCTTTAGTCTCCAGGAAGGAGCATTTCTCCTTAAAGAATTCAAAGCTGTATTTCACGTCCTCATGCTATTTAAAACTGTGGGCTACTTTCCTGTAGACTCACAGTGTGAACTAGGATATTCTTGACCATGGGAATGAATGAAGAACTTGTATTTGAGAGGGGAGTCAGTCCTCGAGTGGCCGTCTTTTTCTCTTGCCTGTTCCTGCTGGGCTTAAGAGACTTGAAAAACATTCTGGGGCAGGTAGTTATTTTGATGGTAGAATATGAGTGCCTCCCAACTCTTGACCAAAACCGGGGAGGATTGATTTTTTTAGACCACATCCAGAACAACTTGGAAAACGATCAAGAGACTGCAGGGAACTAAAGAGACTGAGTCGTAGCATAGCAGAATGTTCACGGCCTAGTTTATTGCAGGTTTTATTGGTAGATTATCCACTATTCCTGGAATTAGTGCACTAATTTCTATGAGGTGGTTTTGGAAGCTGAGCCCCCCTATACCCCATCCCCTTTTGGCTTGGCTTTGCTTCGCTTTAAGAGCAACTGGCAACATTTCATAGAAGGCACAATGAAAACATTAGGTAGGTTTTTTAAAAGTCAAGTTACATTTTAATCTAAGCGGCTATTGCCTATGTAGCTGCTTTCCCATTACAACTGGCTTTTAAACACTCTTGTTCTGTGATACTTTTGTCAATAGAGGTGTTTCCTCTTAGCCAGTTCTAGCCACCAGATTGACTGGGCCTAGGCATTTGATATACCCGGAAGGAATTAGCCAGGCAGGAGAAAACTTGGTCCCTACTGGAATGGATATTTTACAGACCTTCTTAGAGTCTGAGAACTGTGAGTACAAATGAAGGAGACCCAAGAGAGGGGAAAACTCAAGAGCCTAAGAATGAAAAATGGTGGGGGTGGGAGTAAGCGCCTCCCTAGCTAACCCAGAGTGCAGCCACCGAGGGAAGGACACCAGTTCCCCGGAGCTGGTGCGAGGGAGCGTGCGCACCCGTGGCGGCGGCGTTCTCGCCCTGACTGGGGTGGCTCCCGCTGCCAGGCTGCAGTGTTATAAGGGTAGTGGCGCGTGATCTTTGGAAATATTGACTCATTTCCTAACAAATGAGTTTGATTTTATTCTGGCATGTTCTAAATGGGTACATGGCTCAAAGATTAATTCAAAATAAATATCTTAGTAGAGAAAATATTATAAATTAGAATATTTTATCCCTCTTGTATAACTTTAGGAAATAATGCAGATTACTGAGCGTAGTAGAGAATTGATGGCAGGAATACAGTTAGTGTTCGATGATTGCTTCCTAGAAACTTCTAAATAAAACCTTGAATCTGTATTTAAATTTTATGTTGGTCTCAGTTGTACTAAAAGAGCATTGTAGTGTGTGTTTCTTGGGGAATCTGTGCCTTTTTGGGTCACTGTACTGTCCAGCCTGGCACATGACTGAGAAATCAGAAATCTGACTCTGTACCCAGGGCTGAGCAGGTCTTTGGGAGTTTAGGTACACTGAGCACATAAGTACACAGAGAAAATGAGCCTAAAACAGTGGTTCTTTGTATGTTGGAAGTTTTAGACAAACTCCTTTGGAAAAATCTATGGATCCTTTTCCTGAGAAGACGCCACAGACCCACATCTTCGTGCAGTTTCTGCGGGTGTGAGCACTGGCCCTGGTGGCCTGTCGGGAAGCGCTGATCTGAAAGACCTCTTCCTTTTACGCCAGCCCTCGCTCCGACTGTGTTCTCGCACCCGTGGGTGAGCCTCTGTCGCCCTGGAGTGGAGCGTCACTCTTCAAGGCCGCTTCTGCCTTTCCACACGGAGCAGAAGCCACGAGTCGAGAACTTCGTGATGAAGTGGACCCAAAACCTCTGCAAAGGGCTGTCCCCAAAGCCCCAAGTGGCAGAAACGGAGGCCGAGGCAGTGAGGCGAGGGGGGCCGCAGCGCCCCCCCCGTGCCTCCTGCCGGTGTGGGGGGTTTACTCCTAAGTTCAACATTAATGTCTTGTTTTTAAAATGAGCATATTTCTTCTAAAATTTCTGATTACGAAGGTTTTCTCCGTAAGTGTGACTTTTTCTCATGTCTTAGGATATCAAGTTCATGATGTAAAATGTGTACTTCAGACGATAGTAGTAACTGGAAATTTGGGATTCTGCTGTTTTGTGACTCTTGAATTTGCAGCATGTTTTCAGGAGAACTGTCGAGACTCTCAGATTATTCCGTCTTTACTCCTTTCCGATTTTCTGAGTGTATGATTATTTCTGAATTTTACTAATCTTATAAGTTTAGAGAAAACTATCTTCAGTTCTTATTTTGACACAAAATGGATGCATTTGATTTATCTGTTAGAAATGTGTTTCAACAAAAAGCCCATCTGAGTGGCCCAGTCTCTCTTTTGGAATCTCGTGATCACCCACCTGTGGTGTGTTCCCTGGGACTTTGCTGCAAAGCACAGCTCCGCTGAGAAGGGCGTCCCGGGCGATGAAGCAAACCGGGAGCCGGAGCGCTGGGACTGAGCGCAGAGGTGGAAGAGCTTCCTAGAGGACCGCGCGGCACATTCCGGAAACATCGTAGATGGCATCGCTCTTTGCACACAAGACTGTCTTTTATGCATTGGACCTACAGACAGATAAAATAAGCTCATAAAACATACTTTTAAGCAAAATACAGCTCCCGCCTCTGAAACACTGTCCACAGTACCGTGTAGTGTGGCGGCGGGAGCCTGGCTCAGTCCCTGTGCCTGAAGGCGACGCATCAATGTTGCAGGATTCCAGGGTGTTTTTGTTCTTTCAGAGTGTCGTGTTTTAGGCTCTTAAATGTCTGCTCCACAATTTCAAGTGCCCTGTTTCTCAGGAGCCTGAAGTGACCGACACCCTGGGGACCATTCTCTGTCCCTGCCGCTGTCCCTGCTGTCGATTTAAATGTGGGGAAAACACGGAGCACAAAGGATTCCAGTTGCTCAGAATCCTGTCGAATCTCTCCTGCTCCTCCTCAATGTTGTTTCATTGTGTCCCCTTCCCAGCGCCTCAGCACGGCGTCCATTCTAGCCCTTTGTCTGGAGGCAGGACGGGAGTGTCACCGCTCACTCGCTCCATCCTCTTCCCTCCCGTTGGCACGCTTCGTCCTGCTGAGGACGGAGTTTGCAGTTACCTTTGCAGTTGCCGTACCGCAAAGAGTCTCTTGTTCCCCTCCGTGTCCACCTTCCTGCATGTTCTTGTGGAGAAACAGTAGATCTAGCCGTAGGGGTCTACGTTTGCCTGTAAAAATTCACAGCATCGTGTTTTAACCGTAGCTTTGTAGCTGTGCTGTTGACAGCAGCCTTCACTGGACATCTCCGTGCCGAGCACACTTCCCCTCCAACCACCGTGTTCTTTTGAGGCCAGGAATGGACCTCGGCCTGCCCCAGGCGGGGAAGACCCAGTACTGACGTCTGCCTAAGCTTGCTGGTTCCCGGCGTTGAGTTAATGAGATAATTGAAGAGATCCACGTTTCTCCCAGGCACCGGTAAGAAATCATGTGCAGAGAAAGTGGTCGTGTCAATGAGATTTTGAAAGCAAGATTTGTCAAGAAATAGGCCAAACCATCAGGCCCACATGAACCCACATTGACTATCCAAGTGTGTTTTACTTTATAAAAACAAAAACTGCCATAACCCTTAAAAATATTAGCATATTATCCTGACATATTAAAAATATATCACTCTCTAAATTTAAGTGTAGTTTTCAGAAACACTGCAAATGCATTTTGTGTAAAAGAGGATGTGTATGTAATCGTTTTCTGACTCTGGCTCTAATAAAAGTTAAATGGTTTAATTATTTCAAACCCTGTAGTTTGAAATTATTTTTTGAGAAAAATCTTAAAGCATGATACTATTTTTAGTTTTCACGTAATGTACAACTATTCTCAGAGGTGCTTATATGTGTTTGTATTCATGTATAGAAATATTGTAAACAGGCCCCATGTATTTTCTCCAGTAAGTTTCTGACCTTTTGGTTGTAATTACCAAGTGCTTGGGGTCGGGGTGCCTGACACGCATCTCAAGCTCTTCTGTGCAAGTTGCAAACTTTGTCCAAATAAAGTAGCTTTGTACTCGGAAGGAGCTTTTAGTAAGTAAATTTTTGTTTTTTTTAAAAAAAAAACAAAATGTGAGTTAACAGAAATGAACAAAAATTCTATAAATATGATGGTCTAAGTCAATGGTTTGCAACTTTTCTACCCAATGGGAGCAGCGGTAGAATCTACAGGAGTTGGGTGGGGCAGGGCAGCGTGTGGGACACGGTTTGCAGGGAGGAGAAGGGCCCCATGCGGGCCGAGTGGTGTGTGCCGATGTGCGGCCCTGTGTCCTAGGGCCCTGAACCCATGGCCACGGGAGTTTGGGTATTTGGAACCTGTCCCCATGGTTCCGGAGTGACGAGGGTGGGTGCCAACCTGCCATAAAATAGCAAAGAAAAGGAGAGGGTGGGGACTTCATACTCTTTCGGTTTAAAAGTTGTCCCTTTAAACATTTATGTCCTCTCTGTTATATGCCCTTATTTGATAAAGAAAGTTTGTAATCCTGAGTTCTCTAACAATATTTAATTTTTTTTTTATTGTCTGTGAGGTCAGAATGGGAGCTTCTCTTGGAACTGGACGATAAATATCAGCATTTTAAGGTCTCAATTCTGCCTAAAGGACCTGTTTCATTTTATCTCATAACCCATAACACACAGGACACTAATTAGGGTGTCTGAGAAGAGTTTGGGAAAGTTTAGCTTATTACTTCAGCATTGCGGTGGTGGAAGTCACTGTTTTAAAAACCTAATACAGTATTAATAGCAGTTAAAAGAACAGCCATTGTAGTATCATGCTTTTCAACCAACGCTTGACAGAGAGCTCTTTCTGGAAATCTCTTGAACAGATTTCCCAAAGTTGTGTGTGAAAATGAGCTGAAACCTCAGGTGATGCAAAGATCCACCACAACACGGGCTTTCAGGAAATCGTTTATACTATTTTGTGGATAATTTTCCAACCTTCACGATAGTCACCAACCTGCAAAAAGTTGGACACTAATAACCAAAAGTGATACATTGGTTAGAACTTGTATTATTCTTATTGCTCATCTACGATAGCAAGTTTGAAATTGACTTTGTTTGTCATAGTCTTGTGTGACTGGACTGTTTTTATTGATTATCTTTAAAGAACTGGACAAAGGGACCCTGAAGGAGGAGAAAACAAGGGTGAATCCGTGATGCATTTGAACTGTATGGTCATCACCTTCGTCTTCCCCGCGGGAGAGCATGTTCCAGAAACATTTAAGCTAAATATCAATTTTTATGTCTTATCCACTTAAGCGTCAGCTGCCGTGCTGCTTTATATGCAATGTGTCAAGGAGCAAATTTCCATGAAAGAGACTGAGATGTCTTCCTTGGCTTTTCTAAGATCAGAGTTGATGTCCTTCCGGCATGGGTGCCTGCAGGCAGGCAGTTCAAGAAGAAGGCAAGGATCTGTGGGCTGGTTTACAATACTCCAGAGGACCTCCCTTCATCTCCCAGGATATTGCGAAATTCTTACTGAATTGCTCATTAGGCATGGCTGGCCATATTCCACATGAAGTGTTTTCCCTAGAGACCTTTTCTTAGGAGACCCAACGTTGAATTATTAAACCCTGGGCTATGATTAGTGAGGCAGACACCTGCTTTCTGTATTCTCTGGGACTTGAAAGCAAGAAGGAAATGACTAAATAGAATGAAATGGCTTTGAGGGACATTTTGGACTTTATTTGCAGCATCGCTCTGTATCTTCTCCCGTGGGTGGCAGACTACCAGCGAGGGCTTCAGAATCTCACAATACCGGGAGGCACTACTTTGCCGTTAAAATTTTGAATTAAATATTTTGAACACTCCCAATTTTTGCAGTGAAGAAAGGATTATAAATCAATGCATACTGAAGTCATTTCACCTAAAATGACGTGACTGAAAATTGTGTAGATTTGCAGTTTTGTATTTGGAAGAGAAAGTAGAAGTTTCTGACTGGGTGGGTTCTCAGTGACACAGTTACAAGCAGAGGGTTTAGTCTTTTCTCTTTCTGATGGCTCAGTCTTGCTCCAGAGCAAATTCCACTTTTAGTCAAATAACATCTCGGAAGTTTTCTCTTAGCAATTGGGATTTTCTTTAGCTCTTGCATGGTTCTCCGTGTTCTTTTAGTCCCCATTTTGATCTTAGGAAACCACATCACAGAATGGGTTAACATGCAATTCTAAAAGCCCCTTTTGTGGAATCTTCTAGAAAATATTAAAATATTGAGATCATTTTCTTTCCCTTTTTTTTTTTTTTGAGGTAGAGTGTGTAGAGCGCAGGGCGTCATAGCTCATAGCAACCTCAAACTCCTGCGCTCCAGCGATCCTCTTGCCTCAGCCTCCCAAGTAGCTGGGACTACAGGTGTGTGCCACCACACCCAGCTAATTTTTTCCATTTTTGGTAGAGACAGGGTGTTGCTCTTGCTCAGGCTGGTCTCAAACTCCTGAGCTCAAACTATCCTCCCACCTCCGCCTCCCAGAATGCTGGGATTACAGGTGTGAGCCACCTCACCTGGCCCATAAAGTCTATTTAAAACCAACTTTTGAAACAACAAAATTTGTATTTCCCCCATCCTTACTACCCTTGCTGAAGATTCAAAGAAACTTTAGAAACTTTTCTTCCTGTAAGAATGTGAGTAGACTACAATTTAAGGGAACAGGATTTCTAAGTGGTTCTTCTCACCTAAGCAAGCAATAAGTAAATTTTTCAGATACCCTAAGAGAGGTACGTAAGGAATATTGAACTGTTCCGTAAGGAATATTTAGTTGAAAACAGGAGCATGGTATGAATATGTATGAACTCAGTAATCCTAACCTATGGAAAGAGCTTTCCTGCATAGCTCAGAGGAGACAGAATTTTTGTCCTAGCTGTGAAAAATTACCAAAATACAGCTCTGTAATGTGCTTTCTGACTTGTAATATTCTTAGAGTGAGAAGGACACACAGCATTCATAGCATCGCGGAAAACTGATGGCTGGTAAAAACAGGACCTCCTGTTTGTCCAGCCCACCAGGTCCTCTTGCTCAGGCACAAGCTCTTTACAAATAACGCTGCAAGGTCGCTTGACACCTCCAGCTCGGGCCTTCTCGAACTATGTGTGTGGGTAAGTCACCTGGGGATCGAGTTCAACTGCAGATTCCAATTCAGTGTTTTTTGGATGGGGCCCGGGATTCTGCCTTTCTAAGAAGCTCGAATGAAAGTCAGTACTGCTGGCCTGAAAACTACGTGCACTAGCAAGGTTCTAGCTCGCCAAGAACCTTCACATGTGGGTATTTTTTTTCCACATAAACTTTATAACTGCCCTATGGGTTCAGCAGTGCTGGTGCGACTTACTTTCACACATCATAGGTTCAAAGCGGCAGATTGCCTAAGGTTGTGCTAGAATCCAAGTTTTCTAACTCATCGTGGAGTTTGTGTTACAGCAATTCCGATTCTGTTGTTGCATCACAAATATAGAAGTGGGGAGTAGCGGAAGGGTGGGACCAAAATGACATTTTTGGAAACCGAGAAGGGAAAATACACAAATACTTTTATCATTATTATTAGTGTATGTCTCTTGAGGTCTTATGGGTGAGACGTAATGGACTAAGGAGATAGAAAGTTCGTATGAGAGTTCTGGCCACTTGGACGCAACAAGAAGATGCAGCAGATGGTGAGTGTCCTGCTGGTGACAAACTTCATTGATTCTCTTTGGGAACATCTGATTTAACTTGACTGTAGGCAGCCTTCCATCTTCCGAGTGGAAGGAGAACTTGAGAGCTCAGTGGAATTGATTGATGGGACGAGTTCTCGTCACATGGTACGAAAGATGTGCAAATCATATGCAAGGTGCTAAATCTCACTCATAGTTTGCCATCCAGAGACCAAATGTTCCAACTAGGTTTTAATTTGGTGTTTGGGTAACGTTCAGTGAGGTCTTGATGACCTATATTCTTCATACGGTATATGCGGAGAAGTAGCTAAATAGTGCAAAACAGAGGAAGATACCAGCATGGAAATCACGGGGCTCCAGGACCCAGCTGTTGACAGGTGGCCCTGCTGGCCGGGGTTGATGGGATGAGAGGCAGAGTGACCCTCATGTGGCCTTTTACTGTCACGGTTGCTTTGTCCAAGAAAAGGCTGCTTGATTAACGTGTTGGTCCACCTCCCTTCCTCTTCCAAGCCGTCTCTCTCCAGAGCAGTTTGCCAGTGGGCGATCGGTGGCAGCACAGAAAGATTTGATTCATTTGACACCTGGTTCAGTTCAGACACGCGAACGCCCTCACCGTGCAGTGCTCTGCTAGTGTTTTGTGGGAAACATAATCCGTGTTCACTGCGAAACATCTGAAATTAAAGTATGAAGAAAAAAAAATCACTATACTCCTACCACTCAGAGATAACTATTATTACTATTTTAGTGTCATTCATGAATATATATTAACAAATTAATAGGATCACACTAAGTTGTTTCTTTTTCTATTAAAGTTTTGTAATCTACTCTTTGACCTAAGACTATTAGAATGAATGTTTTACGAAAATTTGAAATATTAAGATGCATTTTTTTGGCTAGTTGGTATTCCATCAGATGGATGTATTATAGTGTATTCAGCCATCCCTTATTGGTGAATATCTGTTTCCTGCTATTTAATATGTGTTACGGTGCAAGGAAGACTCTCTACTAAATCTTTGTACACATCTCTGCTGATTATTCCTTTAGAATAAATACTGAGAAGTGGGATTACCAACTCAGAAGATATATTTAAAATCTGTTGGATGAATTATTAACTTTTGTCACTTGTACAGATATTTTCCCTCATCTGTTCTTTATCTTTCTTTATTTTTTGACATTCGGAAAATTTCACTGATACGAAGTTTTTCAAGCTTTTATTTTATGGTTTCTTCTGTTCTTGTGCTTAAACATGTCTTCTCAATCCTGATCTGACTTAGTTTTAATCATAGACTTCATTGGAAGACAGTGGAATTTCTAATTGGCGGCAAGCACTTTGAGGAAAACACAACCATTAATTAAATGTGGTCTAGTCTTAGCCAGGTGTATACATCAGAATCACCTGTTTGAGCTTTTAAAAATTACCAGTGCCTGGGTCACATCCCAGATCCACTGAATCAGGGACTATTTTTAAAAATACCGTACACAGGTCTACAGACTTAACAAAGGAGCAGACCCAAGTTGCACGTGATAGATATGTTTTTTGCTTGATTTTTCCGTTAGATCTTATTAGCACAGTGGGCGTGTTTTGTCGTGGTCATTACCATCTGTTAACAGTGAGGATCATAGTGCCATTCTGGCTTCCCTGAGGAAGAGGATTAAGAACAGTGTGTGCTGAGCAAGTCCCTGCTAAACTGCGCTGGTTCTCTGAAAGCACCAGTCTCACAGGTTGAAATTGCGTGTTTGATGTGCACCTGATTCTTCCTGAGCTCCATGGCTGGTTCTCACGCCAGCTGTCTTGCACTACAGCAGGTGGCTTTTTTATTTTTTAACTTAAAACCTACAATATATTTAATACTACCTTAAATCTAATTTTTTTAAACCAAGATTCATTGCGTTTTGACGTACAATAGAATCTCATTAAAAATGGAGTGTGGACCTTGCGGATTAATTATTTGCCACCTGGGAAAAGAAAGTCAAACCAAAAAATGGTGACTTACGTCTCTGTACAAACTTGAACTATGCTCATTAGTTAACATTGAAAATACATTCCTAATTCTCTAGCCTGGCGTTGCAGACTTTCTCGTTAAAGATTTTATAAGGAAATTTGCCTGTGAAATGCCCTTCGTTTCTTAGTGTCTGCCTGGTGAGTGGTGTTCTGTGCTTTTCAGGTGAGAGGGGAGGTGAGAGGGAGGCGCAGGGAGGAGTCTTGGAGACTGCGGGACGACCACGCTGACGATGACCCGATGACAATGATACCAACACCGCCGCATAGGAGTAGGTGTGGCGATTTAAGTCCAGCGTCTGGCAGCTAGTGGTGACCACTTCCCGAGCATCAGTGCCACCAGCCCTTGCTCCGGGTGATTTGAAGTGGGGTGTTTGGGGGCTGAGGGAGGAGGCAGAGGATCCCAAGAAGAGGTCGCTTTTTCTTTTTGATCAGGTAGAGAGAAATTATATTCACCCCAAACAAAAAGTAGATCATATAAAGACCCCGAAGTAAAAAGTGCTAAGTTTTGTGTTACAGATAATGAATTTATTACTTAAAAAAAAGAGAGAGGAATGACCCTAAAGTAACAATTACACTATTTTTATATTGTTTTCAAGTATTTTAAGTATAAAATACTTAAACTAGAATTGAACGCACCTTAAGTAATTTCAAGAAGATGAAAAGGGCCACGTTGCCAGACACACCTGACCATTGGAACTAAGAGACTGAGCAGGTGTCAGGGTGCAGGGGAGGCGCCAGAACTGTTTGCGGAGAAGTTCTTGGAGGTGCCAGGCGAGTCACTTGAGGTCCCCTTGGCCCCCGTTGCCTCCCATAAGATGAGGGGGACAGACTGGTTGGATCATTTGGTCTTTCAGACGCCTTTCAGCACTGCTGTTCCATCACGAAAAACCTGTTTATTAATTGTTCCGGGCCAGAAAAATTGAAGGAGGTTGAAAGGGATGCTGAGTTCTTTTCTGGCCCAGGCTCCTCCAGAATGTGAGCAAAATGAGCTCCAGCGTCATCCAGGAGGAAGAGTTTGTCTCTGGGCTTCATGGTGGCCTCCATGCTGGTGGCCGCAGGTCAGCACCACGGCCAGCTCCTGCCAAACCGCAGGATCAACAGTTTCTCCTCCTGACCTTTGACCAGCCAGCATAGGCCCCGCGCCGCTGCGCTGTCCCTCACGTCACCCTTCCCGAGGCTCAGATGTTTCCAGCCGGTGTCCTCACCTAGCCCCTCCAAACCTAGAGGGGAGGTCTCAGGTCAAAACGTTCCAGGTGGGCCACGATCTCAACTTAATGGGCTACGACCAGAATTCTAAACATGAAAAAGTAGAATAAAGTAAAACATAGCAAAGTGATTTGATTTTAATAGGAGTACCGTGTACTCCCCGTGGCTGGTCACTGGGGGAAGGAAGGGCGCTAGGTCCCACTGCAGCCACTGCGTGCGCGCTCGCTGAGAATGTGCACTGCGGCGCATCAGGTGTGACCCCCTCTCTAGGGACTTTGCGTGTAGTTGCACGGGGAAGACAGTACCACAGAAAATGAGGAACATGACAAAGCAGTGTGAGGTGTGGGCCAAAGAAGTGGAGCTGGCATCATGATCCGAAATCATCCGTAATGAAACAGCTTGTTTTACGCTTGACCGTGTAAGGCTGGTTTTGAGAGATTCATTCTTTTGCAAGAAGATCTGGATCAGAATTATCATTTTATGTCAGATTGGGTTTCTGTTTCCAAAACCCTTTTTTTTTCCCTTGGCTCAAGTAGATATTTAACAACATCTCTATTATATGCAAGCTGATACGCAGGTGTGGATTTGAAGATGTCTTCTGATACCACAGTGTTCCGAGGTGTGAGCCTAAAATATCTTGCTGACCTGACTTTGAATGGAATGTGCTTTACACTTTTTCCAACAGATGTCTGGGAATTCTTGACGCTACTCATCTTCCTCACACCCTTCCTTTCCTGTGTACTCCTGGAAAACCGTTTCCAGTCTGACAGTGTCTGTATTTTGTTTCCAGCAATCAGTCGCAAGTTATTGGTTGTGATGGTTTTTCCTTATCCAGGGAGGCTGTTTGAGAACTTTAGGCTGGAAGGGACCTTTACGTAGATTTCACTCTTTCCAGAGCGGAAGCGCCTGCTCTGCCTTCTGCCTCTTGCCTCTGCTTGGGCATTTGTAGTGATGGGGAGCTCACTACTTCTCATGGAAGATGACCTTCACCTCTGAGATTAGATGTTCCCAGGTTGTCTGAAGATAGCGGGCGGGTTGGACTCTCCCTAGGAACTCTCCCCCATAGCACTCCAGGAAGACTGAGGTCCTCGTTGGAAGGTTTAGGGTCTGCCAGCACATCCCAGCCTTTTGGGACAGTGAGTCTATCACAGCTTCTTTGGGTCATGGCACTGTTGGAGTCCCGGCCTCCAGAATGCTGGTTGTATTCTTTCAAAGCCATTGTGAATGGCATCTGTCAGTCAGCCTTCTGGGTGACAAATAATAATCCAATTCTGGCTGTCCAGGGGCGGAGGAGGGACAGGAAGGACAAGCATGGAAGTATTGGAGGAACATGGGGACTACATACAGATTGGACGGGAGACCGAGTGACAGGCAGGAGCTGCACAAGCCCTGGCAAAGTCCCCTCACCAGAACGAGCTGGTGTGAGCTGCCTGTGTGACCCTGGATCCTCCAGGCCTCCTGTGTCCCGGTGAGCGCCTCTGACTGGCCAAGGTGGAGTCCCAGGTCCCCTCCCCCCAGTTGTGTCCTGGGCAAGGAACGAAGGAGGAGGGTCTGGAGTCTCCCACTTCCAAGGTGGGCTGCTGCACCACCTCCTACCAAAGAGGGCAGGGGCCCAGCGGATGGAGACGTGGCCACCTCACAGCCAAAACCCAGCAGGGATTGCAAAGGTTGAAGAAGTCCCAAAGTCACCCTATTGAATGATACGACATCGTCCAAAAAAGAAGAAATAAATTGGTTTCCTGTTCTTTGAGTTAAGCTTTGGCATGACTGGCTGGGGGCGAGTGTGAGTTCATAATGGAACAAGGGCCAGCTTGGCCCCTGCTCAGAGGCTCTAGTGACCGCCTGCCGAGGCGAGGCTGGAGCTGGCATTAGGGGATGTGTTTCAGAGGACAACCAAGTTCTCTGTGACCGTGGGCTCTTCACTCGCATGGCACCATGCCCAGCTTCTCGAGTAAGCGCAAAGCAGTCAACGCTGTGTTGGAATTTAAATGTCGACGTGAGCTTCATACTAAGCAGAAGCGTGTTGTGTCTGTGTTTGGTGAGTGCTGTGATGGAGCCGGTGGAGCCCCGCGACACCCTACCCCGCCCTCGGGCACCCCCACCACAGCGCTGCCTTTCGTGGCCTGGGCTCCTCGCCCACACATCACCCTCTCGCACCATCTCGACACCCCTTCTGCCTTGGTTTCCCTTCTCGCCCACCTTGCACCTGTGCCGCCTGCCCATACATCCCTGCCTGCTCGGGGCCTCCCAGGTATCGGATTCACTGGGTTGGCCCAACAGAGAGGTCTCCAGGTGGGGAGGGACGGTGACTTGGATTCTAGAAAGAGTCCAGTTCCCCTGTCTTGACTGTCTAAGGAACGTGAACAGAAATGGTGGGTGCACTTTGCACGAGCAGTGTGTTTTGAAGGCCGTGATTGTAAACACAAGTGGGACTTGAAAGCTGCAAGTGAGTCATGGCTTCGCGGGCGGCGTGATGACGGAGCAGGAGCTGGTCTGGGTAGCGGATGGCTGCAGGGACCGTGAGTGGGAGGACTTCGCAGGCAGGAGCGACGTTCAAACTGCTGAAGGACCCGCTAATCAGAACAGACGCCGCCTTGGGTTGGGCCCACTAGCTCGGGGGAGCCCTTCGGTGGCGGGACTGCGGTCAGTTCTGGGGTGCTGAGGCGGGGCCCGGTGGCGAGGCGCACTTGGTTTGCATGTCGTTCACCAAGCAGGGTCGGTTTGTGCTGAGTATCAGCCCTGCTGGTAGGAAAAAACCGACAGAGATGCAGCCTCTGTTTCCAATGCTGCTTTGTCAGGGATCTGGGGTTGTTTTGTTTTTGTTTTTTAAATTTGCTTTGCTTATTCTGTTTGGATTGATGATGTTTGGATTGCATTGCCAGCCTGCGCCGGCAGTAGGAATGTGCTCTCGGGTGCCAGCCTCAGCTGTCTCCTGCCAGCCAAGGGGAACGCATTTTGCAGAGTGAGGAAAATGCGACCCGACCACCTCCTCCGTGGAGGGGCCGTGTGACATCACCTGAAACATTTACCTGTCCAGGGGATGGGACTGGTGGCCCTTCCTTTTTAGGGACACTGTGAGGACTCAATAGGGTGACATAGCTAAAGCATCTAGCACGTGCCAAGCACTGCACTTATATCCCGGGATACGCAAGACCTTTCAGGCCAGAGTGACTTTGAACCCCAGCTTTGCCACTTGTTATCTGTGCAATTCCAGGCAGGTTAATTTCTCTGGGTCTCAGTTTCCTCATCCGAAGGATGGAATTTCTACGTGTCTCCCAGAGTCGTGAAGGTAAATGGGGGTGGGGTATGGAATTGTCTCGCAGAAAGCCTGGGCTGTAGGAGGACATCGAGAGCGGTGGCAGTGATGACGATGCTGATGATGTCTTTGCTTCCCTGAGCCAGTGTATATGCACTCTGGGCAGGGGTGGGCGTTGCAGGTCAGTATTTTTGAGGGGCGCTTGGCATCACTGGGGTTAAAGACTGGGGGATGGCCGAGTGTCCTGTCCCAGCTCTGAGCGTGGATGGCTGCAGCCTTCCATTCCCTGGAGCTCCCTAAGAAGGCAGGACTGATCGCTGCAGGACAGGACCAGCCAGGTGACCTCCAAGGCCTCTGTTCTGTTTTGGATATTTCTGGTGTTAAATCTTCTCAGAGGATGTTGGCGGCCGCCGCACGGCTGCCTCTGTTAGCAGCGGACCAAGCTGCTGTGCTCGCTTTTCATCTGAAGTCTCCCCTTTCACTGGAGAGGCAGCGGGATCTGGGAAAGAGATACGATCAGAGCAGGACACGGGCCCGGGATCACATCCCTGCCTCTGCCGGGGATTTGCTTTGTAGCCGGGGTAAGTCACTTAACCTCCCCGCATCTTCCTAGTGTGTGCAGCTTGGCTTATTGTCACCGAAAGCTTTTTATTCTTCCTGACATTTTAAACTTGTCGGTCTAGGGTTGTCTTAATGCGGACTGGGCAGGGCGTGGCATGTCCATCCTACAGGGATGACGTTTTGGAGACTGATAGTAAAACGACAAGAGCAGTTCTGATGAGCATCTGCCGCAGGCTGCTGTGTACGGATAACAAGGCCATGTTATTCTCGAGCACCTACTGTGTGCCGGGCAGAACTCTGGGCTGGGGCTCATTAGTCTTTAGACTTGCAGAACATCCTGCAGGTCAGCCAAGTTCGATCTCTATGTCTGCCCGGAATGCGATTTTCTTTCTCCAATAGCTAATTTATATTTAAGCAACCATTTATAAACCAGTGAGCCAGTGCATTGGCAAGCGGCTGGAGCAGGGACATGAATTCTACTTGTTTTTTGAAAAATATTTCCTTCTTGTTTAAAGAAAGGAGAGACTCGAGTCCTTTGATTGCGAAACATGGAGTTTAGGTTAGTGATTCTCAGCCTCTGGTGAGCTGGCGAAAATGTAGATGCCTGGGTCCTGCTCGCAGACATTCTGACTCAACAGGTTTTGGACGGGCCCTGAGTCTGCACCCTCGCAGCTCCCCAGGTGGCGTGAGGCAGGGTGTCTGCAGACGCTGCTTTGGGAAGCACCGGTGTCTCGGGTGTGCAGAACGCCTGCCCACCGCGGCAGCCCCGACCAACATCTCTTATGGCATTTTCGTGATCTGATCTAGGAAATGAGAAGAACTAGCACTTCTGGATGCGTGGGACTGGGGTGAGGATTAATGCAGTCAGTACACACACGCCTTTCCCATCTGACTGCGTGCACTTAGCACTCTCCGTGGGCTGGGTCCCCTGCACAGGCTCCTTGAGAACAGGGACGGTGCCCCATGGCACCTGGCAGGCAGAGGGCACGGGAGTACCTGTGAGTGAGAGGAAGGATCTCCCCATGTAGCACGGGGGCCCCGAGAGGTGGACCCGTGAGGGTGAAGGGATGAGGTCGTGTGACGCTGATGGAGACCCAGGCAAACTTCTCCGGGACCACAGGATGGGGAGACAGGCCTGGGGGCCGGGAAAGGCTGGGAAGCAGAGTCTGGAAGGAGGAGGCAGAGGAAGTCGCCAAGGGGACCAAGGAGGGCTGGGGGTGGCCAGCCCAGGCAGAGGGACAAGCTGGCAGGTGAGAAGGGGACAGAGCACTTACCCCGTAGACGGGGAGCATCCCTTGGCGTCCGTTGTTCGGCAGACACTTCCCAGGAGTAGCCGCTGTTTTCCTCGGAGCTGACCGATTGCAGATGCGTGCGGAAGACAGAGGACGTCAGCTTCCTCATCCATCCGCGCGAGTAACCTCTGCCTCGCCTGGAAGCTGGCAGCAGGCCCAGCACCGACATAGGAAAGAAGGGAGAACCTTCTCTGAGTCTTGGGAAGTAGCTGAAATGTTACTGGCAAGTGCCTCTTTCTAGAAGGGAGAAAATAGATCCCACACAGTAACTCTGAAAGCCGGTGAAGTCTGGTAACTTATTTCCAGCACACTTGGACTCAATAAGGAATCCTCCAGGCTGTGGGCGGAGCTCTAAATTTACACCTTCGTCTCATCATTAAGATCGGAGACGATGTTTCATTAGCGTTAGGTGCTATGTAAATATGAACTACGCTCTGAATAAATATTTTCTTTTTTTTTTCCCCTTCCAAAGTTAGGATATGTTCTATGGTAAATAGTGCAATTCTTAGACACAGGAGAGTTTTATTTTAAAATGAACTGTATAAATCATATCTAAATTCTGGAAAGTGCTAAATGATCTAGCCTCCAAGCAATATAGTAGCTTCTGTTTGTGCCCAGGAAAGTCAAGCGTGGCTGAAATCGTATGTGGCAAATTGCTGAGAACGGCTGGGAGCGGCGCACGCAGATGGTTCTCCGACCAGATTTCAGCTCCCTCGGTTTGGTAAATATCGACGTCTCAAGTCAGAGTGTAATTAGGTCAGTGAGCGCCGTCTGCGGATGGACGGGACTGTGGGAAGCGAACTCTGGAAGACGCCCAAGCGGTCCCCCTGTGTAACTCAGCGTCCAGCGGTGGAAACTGAGGCATGGCGGGGCACACCCAAGGCCGTGCGGTGAGACGGGAAAGAGACTGGGCTAGAAGCCTGGACTTGGGGACCCCCATTAGGATCTCTTTCTCTCTGGATTTCTGATTTTTTTTCTTTCAGTGTTACTTAATATAAAAATAATATAGTATTAAAGGAGTTAAAAAAAAAAACCAAAAAAGAAGCTTACAATCTCCCTATCTCAGGAGCTTTAAATATTTAAATTTTTATTTATTTATTTCTGCATTTCCTTATGAAAATTTAGAACATATAGCTGCAATCATTGCAGGCATACCATTCCGTGTTCTCCTTCTTAAATAATGTTTTCCAGTCGCTTCGCGATGTGGTGGTGTGTTTTTCATGACGATCTTTATTGCTGTAACAGTTTACCGGAGTGCTCGCTGGTGCTAAGCATTCCCTCCTCGTTGGGCACTTAGGTCGCTTTCGTATGTTTACGCTACATAGAATGCTGAGATAAACATCTTCATGCCTTTGGCTTTTTCTCAGTGAGCTAGTTCCTCGTCTTCTCTCCTCACTGGAACATCTTCAGGCTCCCAAGGGAAGACACAGCCCAGCCGTGTGGCAGTTGTGCGTTCTGGCCGGTGGGTGATAGGGGAGATTGTGACCCAGGCTGGGGAGTAGCCCGATGTGGGGGTGGGGGTGATGTGATAAAAACAGTTAAAAGTCTGATCCCGAATGAGGATACTGCATCCTGTCTGTCCCACAGAGGACATCAGCATAAAGGAGAAGCGATGACATTTTAGGAAGGGCGACTCCCTGCTGACGTTCAGGCTGGGCGTCCCCGAAGCTTTCGTGGGAAGCTGATGGAAGTCGCTCCTCAGGCCAGTTTACCCAGAGACAGGGGTGGCAAGGGAAGTTCCTTCCTGCTCCTGCAGCACCTTACAGGAAGTCGCAGCGCTCGGCATGGGCAGTTGTGCTCAGCCGTTCGCGTGGCGGACGGGAGCAGAGCGCAGAGGAACCCCATGGGCTTTCTGAGGCCACTGGGCTCCTGCCGGCCACCAAGACTCAGAGAGGGGTCCGCAGAGTGGCCTAGTTCTGCAGGGGCAGCCCCCGAGTGCCAGGGGAGACTTGCACATCAGAACACTCAGAGCAGGGGACCCTGAAGCACATCCGGGCCTGCCCAGTCCTTTTGCACAAAGGACGGGAGGGCTGAGACTTGATTCTCCTGTGTGTCGCTCCTGGGGCGCAGGCTTTGCTCGCTTACGCTGCCTTCGCAGAAAGCTATAAATATGAGCTATGTGTATATAAATATAAATACTAAACGCCACCGCCGGGGACTCCCCTTTTCTGGCAACTGAGTTCTGGAACCCTGAGTCATCAGAGCAGCAGCGTCACCCAGTGCCCTGCTCTGGAAAGTGTTGAAGGAAACCACAGAGGCTCTGCCCAGTGCCCGGGCAGTATCTGACCCAGATTGCGTCCCAGTCAGGAGGAATTGAAGAAAGCTGGGGTTCCAGGGGCAGAAGCCTGGGTTTGGGGACCACTCTTGGAACAGAGGACTCTTTTTTGACCTCTCAGGTTGAGGTTGAATCCCTATTATTTCAGCTCAGATTTTGAGATTCACGACAGACCCCCAGGTTGTTAGCAAGATCTTACAGAGCGGATCTGGGCTTCGGAGACACCCCCTTGCAAGCAGGAGGGGACCACCTTTTCTTACGCACAGAGCAGAAATCATCTCAAATTTCCTCTGCCCAGGTGATTGCTTCTGGACAGACCTAGCAGCACATTCTGGTAGTAGAAGGAGCTGTCTCTGTCTGCAAAGCCTAAGCTGTCCCAGCCTGACCCCTGCGTCCCACTCCTGGGGCCACTGGCCATGTGTTCCCTTTGACACACCATGAGGCAGCAGCCTGAGTGACCCGGGGGAACAGTGGGGCTTATGTTGTTTCCTAACAAACAGCTGCAGAATAAGCCCCTGCTAATTAGTGCACGTGAAAGCGTCTCTCTCTCTCCGTGGAGCTGACAGATATTATTCCTGTTTACATCTCCTTTGATTGCAAGTTTCCCTTTCAACTTGGTGGTCCGAGCTCGGGGTGGGGAGCCACGGGGAGAGGAGAGAGAGAATCCAGGCTGGCGAAGTTACCGCTGAGGATATGTCCGATCCTGCTGGCGTGGGAATTTCCTGAACCGCAGCAGCCCCAGGAGAGGAAGCGAGGCAGATGCATTTAATTTTTTTGATTAAAATGAATTAAATGTTCACGTTTTGATGTGTGATCAAATCGTATTTGAAATACACTGGGCCAAATATATTTGTGATGAACCGCTGTGCAGATAATGGAAATCATTTCAATAAAATTCTCATCCATGCTAAGACCTTAATCAAGGGATAACCTATTTGACATTGGATCACAGATAACTATGTAATTCTGCCCCTACAGGAATGGATTTATTCCGTTTGGGTGATTAATGCATTAGGAAGCCGAGGTCATGCTAAAGCTTGTCTTCTGGATTTCTCTGGCACCTTCGAGTTTTTGGTGGGAGCAAGCGACAGCTCTTAGAGTGTGATTTTAATACTTTTCTTAAAACATTCTTGCTTTTCTCAGATTCTGGGCTTCTCCCTATCGAAACCGTGCCACTTTGAGGCAGATAGCCTAGGACGCAGGGGACTTCCTCTCCTGGTCCCCTAGAACGGTGTATGTTGCTGCTACCTAAAGTTAATGGTTTCATGTTTACTGACACTTTTGCAGCCAAGGGCTTTGTCCCAAATAACCCCAGGCCACTGAGTTTTCTTCAAGATACTGACCTTTGCGATGTCCTGCACATTTTGTCTCATTGTCAGATGTATCATTCTTCACTCTCCGTTTCCTTGTGAGTGAGACAGAGGTGATAATAGCTCTAGTCTCCTTTCCAAAGAGGTTGGCGGCTCAGACTGGGCAAACTGGGGAATCTCGTGTAAACCCCATAGAGCAGCCAGGCACAGGCAATCCCTGGCGTTACTGCATTCTCTCTGCGACCAGGTGATAGGCTTCTTGTGGGCAGGGGCTGTCGGCTCTGCCTCCTGGCTGGACAGAGTGTGCCATTCAGGGGCTCTGCAGACCAGCCAGGGGCCTGCCCCCCCCATCTCCATGACAGACGCCACCTGGGGGCACGCGTGTTGGCTTTACATCTCCGAAGTTTTGATGATCGCATTCTGCTGTTCGGAGAACAAGAATAGATGAATCGTTAAAATTGCTAAAATGAGCCCAATAATCAGGTCAGTGGAAGTGCAGAAGATATCTCTTTCGACGTGCACTGATCTCTCTTTTCCTCCTTCCTCACCCCTCTTTCTGCAATCTGTCCTTTCTTATAAAGAGACAAATCGCTGATTTGACACATGCCGTGGCTTGGACAAATCGCGTGAGAAGAGATCTCTTTTTGTGAGTTGGCTTGGAAGCTATTTGATGATGGGGACTAAATGACTAGGGAAGCGCAGGGTTTTCTGCTAAGGCAAAGAACAAAGAATATATGTCATTTTAAAAAATGAAAAAAAATGCAAGTGGGCACGTTTTCTTGCTTTCTGAGGTGGGTCTCTGCAAACATTTTAGGGCGTTGCCCACGTGTGGAGGGCACTGATCTCAAACATGCACTCTCGTTAGGGGTGTTTGGGGAACTTTTGTGATCATTTTATTTTTTAGCTTTATTGGTTTTTTATTACAACAGCGTTACCTGGTCTTTGTAACAAAATTCCAAGAAGTCTACAAAGTGCACCAAACTCTCCCCTGTCTTCCTGGCCCCTCCTTCCTGGCCCCAGTCCCTCCTGCCCCTTCCAGAGGAAGCTCCTCATAGTCGCTGTGGAGTAGACTTCCAGACTCTCTTACACAGATGCTTAATCAAACTCATGTGCAGATACACAGATTTTATTTTACCAACACGGAATAATAGTAGATGTGTTGTTCTGCAACTTGCTTTATCCGCCGTGGACATTTCTCAAGTCAGAAAGAGAGATCTGCTTCATTGCTTTTAAAAGCTGCGTTCATTCTATTGTTTGATGTACCACAATGCAGCCAAACTTGTTCGTTTGCCCCCTAGGTCACACTTAGGTCATCTCCCCGTCCCTGCTTCCGACGTGTATACCCCCTTTTTGCTGTTGTGGACAGGCCGGGAGAGGGGCAAGAGCTGTGCACGTTGGCGTCTCCTGCTCAGAGCCCGCTTTCTCCCTGAGAGCAGGTGGCTAGAAATCTGTCCTGTGTCCTCATGTCTAGCTTTCCACTGGAGGAGCAGAGCTCAGGCCGCAGGAGGGCGGGCATTCTCACGGTCCACCGGGCCCTGCTTCTCCGCTCTTGCTACCTCTCTGCTCCATCAGAGTGGTCCCGGGGTGGCCCCGTGTCCCTTTGCCTTGGCCGACAGCCTACGTTGGTTGGAATAGACTGGCTGGCTGCGCCGGTGTCCTCTTCCTCTCTCCCTGTTCTGTGCACACCAAGAACCTCCAGATGGGCTCTCGAGAACTGCTGGGACCTTCGTTGGAGTGCCACTGACACCAGCCTCTGCCCTGTCACGGGAGTGGTTCTGTCGGGTGCTCCGTCGTCCTACGACTCACAGGACGGGAGTCGCAGCCCTCAGACCCGGTGAGGCCGCCCCATCACACTCTCATTGCTCTTCCTTCCCCGACCCCCCCTTCCCTGGAGCTCAGGGGACACACCTGTGGGACAGTGGGGAACATGTGGGCAGAAAGACAGACTGGATCTGGCTTTGGGTCCCAACACCAGTGTTTAGGAGCTGTGTGGCCTTGGGCAAGTGCCTGGAGCTCTCTGGGCTTCATTTCCTCATCTGTCAAATGACAGTCCGTAGGCTCATGGTGCCAATCCAAGTTGACGACGTCAATCGAGTCTCAGGGCACATAGTAAGAAATTCAGTAAATGTCAGCTCTCCCTTCCCTCTGGGATTCCTTCCCCTACTTTATCCTTCCAAATGAAATTAAAAAAATAGATCTGTCTTCTGAGTAGGCTTGGTGAGACTCAATAAATCCCGGAGCAAGGTACCAGGGGAGGTGGCGGAGCCTGTTTCCCCAGAGAGCTTTTCCCGCACCGCTGTCTGGAGTGGCTTGGGGTCGAGCTCAAGGTCAGTGCCGAGGCCCTTGCAAGGGGTCAGTGCTGGTTTCCCTCTGCCCACCCGCAACCTCATCTGCCCACCAGGGCCAGTTTGGTGGCCAGTGCTGGGGACCCTGGGAGGCTTCTCTCAGGCCTAGCAGCTCTCCTTTGAGTCCCCCGGGGTCCCGCTTCTGAGGAGCGTGTGAGGGGTCCCCCTCCTGTGACTGCAGCAGCCGCAGCAGACGACATTTGTGCTGACACAGATTGCAGCGGTTGCCATGGGGACCAGAACCTGTGCCCAGATGCTTTCTCCGAGCCGAGAAGACGGGATGGGGGCTCCTCCCTGGGGCAGCTGGAGGGGGTGGGGGGAAACACAGCCACAGGCTTCTTCCTCGGCTACCCCAGCTGCGTCAGCCGGAGATGACTGAGTGAGGACTGGGCCTTAAAGGCCACCTCCTCCTGGAGATTTGCGGTCTGTGTCCCCTGGCCCTGCCTGGTGCACAGTGTGGCCTCCGACCCTCGTCCGTCCACCTGGAGCCACCAGCTCCCTCCCACACTCTTCTCTTGGAGTGTGGAGCGCGAGGAGAGGTGACCATTCATGGGGGCCACGGTCCCTTACCCAAAATGCCTGGGACCACACATAAGGGAGGTGACCTCCTCACTGAGACCCCTGTGTGACCCTGCAGTCAGCCCCAGGAGGGCCGTGAGTGCCCACATTTTCTGACTGAAAAAATGGAGCTGTCGCCCAGGGCCACACAGGGAGAAGAGATCAAGCCGAGGCCAGCGGGACCCAAAGCCACCACCGCATGTGCCGCTTGGGCTTCCTGGCAGCTGGAGACGGCTCTGCCTGCTTCCGACAGAGGAATCAGATCATTACTCGTCAAGGACTGGATTTCTCGTCCTTGGGATTCAAAGTGACAGTGGGCACAGGGACACTCTCCTGCCTGTCCACCAGGGGCAGGAGGTGGTCGGGGAAGCTGCCATCAATGCCCGCGCTGGCTGGACGTGGCTGGACCCTTCCTCACCATCCCATGGGCCTCACTGGGTGCCTGCCCCGTGCCAGGGCCCCTGACCATCGCTACTGTGCATTCATGGCGGTTTATAGATTGGAAAATTGAAACTCAGAGAGATGCGGGAGGCTCGGGTCACACGGCTAGCGAGACTCTCCCGGCGGCTGGCACAACACCAGTCTGTGCACTGTTCTCAGCGTCCCGCAGCGCCATCGCTCCTCTGCTGATGGGGTAACAGGTCAGTGACCTGACAGGAAACAGGGGTTCAAGTCACTTAAGAAGCTAAAAAGAATTTATAAACATGATAAAGTACACATACTGTAAAACTGACCATCTTAACCATTTTCGAGTACACAGTTCGGTAGCACATTCACGTTGCTGTGCAGCCGTCACCTCCTCCAGAACGCTGTCATCTTGCAGAACTGCACTCCGCGCCGTGAAACAGCAGCGCCTCATTCCTCCCTCCCTCCAGCCCCGGGCAACTCCCAATCTACTTTCTGTCTCTATGCATCTGACAGATTCTAGGGACCTCGTCTAAGTGGAATCGTACAGTATTTGTCCCTTTGAGTCTGACTCGTTGCACTTGGCGTAATAATGTCTTCGAGGTTCACCCGCGTTGCAGTGTGTATCAGAATTCCTTTCTGTTTTTAGACTGGGTAAGTTCCACTGTGTCTCTGTTCCACATTTTGATTATCCATTCATCTGCCAAGGGATTCCTGGGTTGTGTCCACCTTTTCCCTACTGTGAACAGTGCTGGTGTGAACCGGGGTACAAACATCTCTTTGAGACTTGCTTACTTTTTTGAATCAGTGAAATGGAAGCGACAATGCCTCCTCAGCCCGCCTCCCAGGATTGCTTTGAGGAGCCACACTGGGGGTGGCGGGAAGTGCTCTGTGAGCTGTCCAGCGCGGGGGTGGTGACAGTCTTTCCCCATCGGCAACCTTGCTGGGAAGGGTCAGCTCTCACCACGAGGAACACCCGCTGGGGTTGCTGGGGACATTGTCCTCAACCCGCCGCCCTGGGAGGAGTCCATTGGCAGGAGGAGAAGCTGACTCGGACACGGTCAAGGGACCGGCTGGGAGGGCAGAGTCAAGCCCAGGTTCTCTGTCTGTGCCCAGTGTCTGCTTACTTCCTGGGAAGGATCGATTAAGGGGCCTGGGCTCAAATTACCAACTGTGGCTTGGGGATGGACCTGCCCTTTCCTCCTCAGAGTTTGAGCCTTCGCAGGGTTCCTGCGCTCGTCACCCCAGACAGACTGCTGCCTCGTGGGAGCCTCTGCAGGGCTGGGGCAGCCTCCTGTTCCCTCCCCAGTGCCTCGGCCTCCGGGGATGGTGCTGCCTGGAGCCTCTCCTGCCCACAGGGCTGGCCCGCTGCCCCGTGGGGACACCACCGTGGCTTCTGTTGCCCCAGAGCAGTTTTTCCCAGGGCCCTGCCCTGCTTCTCCCTGCATCCCGGGTCTCAGCGCTGTGTTCTCATCCTGCTCGTGGAAGGCAGCCGCCTCCAGATGCTCCTGTGATTAGAACTTCACTGTCCCCTCGCTGGGGCCTGGCGTGCAGCCTCTACTCTGCAATCTGTCCTTGAGGGCCAGAGCCCTGAAACACTTTGGGTTCACCCCCCTGTAGCTTCCTGGGGTAGTGTTGGTGTCCTGGTGCCTGGCTTTGCGTACCAGGTGCTCAGAGGACGCGTGTGGATGGGATGAAGGACACCTCTGCTAGACATATCTCAAGGGCAGGGCCTGTGACGCAACAGTCACCTTCACCTTTCTTCATCCCCCATATCCGGCACCGTGTCACGGCCAGTGGCAGGGAAGTGACAGATTGACTAGTGAGTGAATGCCGAGGCCAGAGCAGCCCTGGGCAGGGCTGGGCGGCACTGCGGGGCGGATCTTGCAGCTACATCATCAACATCACCAAACTCCACCATTATTGCAGTGACCTGACACTGGGCCTGGGGACCTGGGCCTGACCTGACGCTCCCCCGAGATCGGGGATCCGCGAGGAGGAGCAGCTTCTGCGGCCCTGCCTGCCCTGGTGCCTTTGCCTCTGCTCCTGCTGGGGCGGACAGAGCAGCCCTGTTGCTGGGGCCATGAACTCAGAGGTGGGACATTGGAAAAGAACACCCGGGTTCCCACTGCGCCAAGAACAGGCCCAAAACTGTTTCTTTGAAGATCTTACCTTTCTGCTCAAAAGCCTTTAGCAACTGAAGGTCTGCAGTCCCTGGTTCTGTGATGTCTCCCAAATCTGTTTCCATTTATATTTTTCCCCAACTCTCCTCTGCCAACCGGCCCAGCGGACCACCAGGTGCTCTCTGTGTGTCTGGCTTGTTTCCTGGTGGCGTTTCTGAACCTGCCGTTTGGACTCGAGGCCCCCCGAACGGGCAGTAGAGCACAGCCGCCTGCCGGGAGCTGCTCACCGGTGGCCGCCTGGATTGGACGGCCCACCCCGGGGGCTGTCACTTCATCCTGACACTCAGGACGGGTCCCTCTCTGTCCTCCCAAGGCCGGCAGAACAGCTTCTTGGCAAAGGTTTTTACTTCTTCATCTATTTTCACAACCTGTGATTGAACTATGTGCAATGCAGGTATCAGAATTTAGTGGCGTCTTTTAATTCTCTATTATTGATGAAAATTTTTGGTCTGGAAAGAAAAACTGGCTTTGAGATTGATTTTCAACAGTTTAATTCATCTTCGGTATTGATTGGCACGTATGTTACAGTGAAAGACTAAATCTCCGCTGTTTCGGATGAACGGGGAATGTTATTACTGGAACGTCTGAGTTTGGGGCATTGTCCCGGGACTGTTGTCATCGTAGGGTGCATCTCACTCTGCCTTTTACGACAGTCTTTCCTGGACAGGTCTTGCCCACTTGTTTGGTCCTTGCTTGGCCGTGAATCTGGGAGGTCTTGGACAAGCCACCCAATTATGGATTCACGATCCGTAAAATGGGGAACCCTTTCTCTTTTGCCCACGACGTACGGATGTTACAAAGCTCAAATGGAATCGTGTGAAAGTGTTTTGTGAATTGCTGTGTCAGTGCGAGCAGCTGTTATAGTCGGTTTTATCCCACTGGCTTCCTGCTGTTTTTCCCACTGGGATCCGGTACTGAGGTGCTGGCGTGTTTTAGGGTGGGCAGCTTAGCGGCCAGCTTTGGGGAGGGTCTGCTCACTTGTTACCTGCTTGATTTTATTTGATTTTTTTGCTTTTTAACCACTGTCACCACCACCCCAAATTGCCCCTCTCTGAGCTTCTCCCCCCACCAGGAAACAGGGCCTAAATCCTCAGAGTTTCTGGTGCCTGCCCACATGTGTGAAATCTAGCAAAACCACCCCTTTAGAGCCACTTAGGAAATCTAAACGTACCGAGAGCCTACATTGGAGTGAATTTCTCAGCAGGGATTTGTGGGTGTGGACAGAGAACATCCATGCTCCATAGTCATGTAAACCCAGAGGGGACAGACGAGTGGATGACAGCAAAGGAGATGTGGGGACCCCAGACAGAGAGCTCCTGGCCCCCAGCAGTGCTCTGAGCAGCCTCTTTCCTCTGTGTTTCTGTTGCTGGGACGCCTGGGCCCCGTACCTGGACGCTAAAGCCGTGAGACCGGGGAAGGAGGGATTCTGCCTAAGTCATGACTTGACTTCGGAAGATCCTTCTAGGAAACATTGCGTGGGAGACACATGCAGAGGGGTGGAAGTCATGAACTAGCCTAGTCCGTGTTTGCCCATCCTTGGGTCCATAGCAAGGCCCTTTTGAAAGGGTTAAAGTTCCCAACGTTGACTCAGATAGTTTTTCCACGAACTTTCATCTCACAAAGGTGAGCCTGCCAGGGAGCCTGTGGTACACTGTCTGCTACGACCCCTTCTTGGAAACCGAAGTGCACATTAGTGTGTTAAAGGCTCTGGGAGGTTCCACAGTGGAGAAACCTCGACCTCAGCGCTCTACCCACTCCCTCTACTTTGTTTGCTTAGTAATCCGTTCTGGAACACTCTTTGGGAAATGTCAGTACGCTGATGCACTTTGGGGCACTGTACATTATGTTCGGCCTTGGGCTGGGGAAGATGGCACTTGGCTGTGGAGGATGGCTCCTAGGTGACCGTTGTGACAGCCATCAGAGGAAGTGGAGGAAGAGAAACTGTGGGTGCAGCCACCTGCCTGGAGGCTCGTGACCCTGCGGTCTGTCGACACGGCTCCAGCAGGGACTCCCGGGAGGCTTGCAGGAGAGGTGCTGCGGGTGGAGTGTGGGAAGGAGGGAGAGCCGGCTTCCTCCTCGGGACAGGGGCCGGGGGCTGCCTCTGCTTCAACCAAGGGCTCCCGCGAGGCCGAGGTGCAAAAGGGTCCCTCCAAATGTAGATCTTTCAGCCTCTGCTTTCAGGTCAGAGAGCAGAACCTCATCGAAGCTGGCCTCATCGAAGACAGTGGCGCCTCTACTCTTTATCCCATTAAGGAGGAACCCAGGGCCGGTTTCTGTACGGAGGTGCCACGGTTGGCGGCAACGACTGTGGCTTTGGTTTCAGCTCTGCTGATGGTGGGTGGGCCACACGGAAGGCCGGGCAGTCGCTTGTCTGGGTTAGTCGTCACGGGGGCCCCCGAGGTCTGAACACGGAGCACGGGGAGGACTGCCCCGCGGGACAGGAGCAGCCTGGGGCGGGTGACAGTGGGAGGACACAGGATCGAGGTGGGAGGAGCTCCTGCCCGGCAGGGGCCTTTTCTGAAGGCGGAAGTCAGCTACTGCCGGTGCGCTGGGCACCTGGTGTCTGATGCACGTGACTGTGCTTCTTGCCAGTGCACAGACACGCGTGTGTGCTGGGGCGCCGGGGGAACAGCCTGCATGAGCCAGGGGTGGACTGTTTGCTGATGGGAGCCCATGTGGGTGTCAGCGCTGCAAGCGCCCAGCTGGGCTGGGGTTGGCGACAGCCGCCATGGGAGTCCGAGGTCCTGTAGGGTTCTGGCCACCCGCTTGCTGGGGGAGGCGCCCCTGGGAGAGGCAGGTGGGCAGTCTGTGTGCAGATGAGAAGGCCACGCCGCCCACGTCCACACGGGTGTGTGGGTCCTGGACACTGCCAGGCCGCCATCCTCAGCTGCGGGAAGCAGCCAGCTCCTTGCAAGGGAGAGAAGGAGGGATGAAGAAGGCAGGGAGAAGTGGGGAAAAGAAAGACGGAATTTAGTAGATGGCAGGGCAAGGCAGGCAAGGAGAAGCGGCGAGTGGCATGAGAAGCGTCAGCGTCACAAACATCAAAGTCAGGGCACTGATGGCATTCGGGCAGGACAGCCTTGCGTGGTGGGGACTGCTGTAAATGGAGAGATGTTGAGGCTGCCCAGCCGCCACCGTGTGCTAGGAGTGTCCCTCACTCCATCATGGTGACAGCCACCGCCACCCCACGTGCCTCCAATCCTCCCCACCCCGGCGGCCTCGGGCTGAGGTGGTCACCAGGCCCTTTGTCTCCAACAATCTGAGATGACGGTTGGGAAGGGCCACTCCCAGCAGAGTGGGGAGAGCCACTGGGCACTCAGGCTCCCACTCCAAGGGCCACAAAGAACAGGCCAGGAAAGGCTGTTGAAGGTGGCACATTTTTTTCCACATCAACAAACTGCTGTTGAATTGAGCACTGAGGACACCAGGGGAAGTCAAACTTGACTCTGGACCCCAAGGAGCTCAGAATGCAGCAGGCGTGGCAGACGAACAGCAGACAGACACACGGCGCTTGCTCACGATGCAGTCACGTGAGCGTATCAGTCAGCTCGCACAGGTGCAGCCGCAGTAACAAACAGACCCCACAGGCTCAGTGCCTTAGCCCCACGGCGGTCCTGCGTTCTGACTTTGTGGCGGCTCTCCTGTGTCATGGGAGGAGCCCAAGTCTGCCCCATGTCTGCTGTCACTGTCACCAGCATCTTGGCAGGTAGGGCAGAGTAAGTGTGGAGAGGCATGTCCATTTCTCAAACACCTTGTGTTGGAAGTGGCAGAGTCCTCTCCCGTTCCTGGGACCAGCCATGTGGCCACACAGCTGCAGGGGAGCTGGGCAGTGTGGCCCAGGAAGAAGAGGAGACAGACCGTCGGCCAACCACCTGCCGCCTCTACCCTGTCAGCCCACAGCAGGAAGAGGAGCGGCACGGGCGGGGGATGGACTTCTCACCTGGGGAAACATTACCTTTGAAGAAATGTCTTATTGCCTGGTCCACATCGAAGATAAATAATGTTTCACTATGTCAGACATAGTTAACAGCCCCCAAAGTATTTTGCAAATTTAGAGTCATGGAATGTTAATGATCCAAAGGGACCTCCCTGCATATTCCAATTTGACACTTACCCATGCACACCCCGCCCCGGCCGCGCTTGCCAGTGCCTGTGTTAGGCTGATACGGGATACCGCAATAGATAAATGCCACGGTCTCAGTGGCTTAATAGGGTTTACATGTGTTTCTTGCCCATATAGGAGTCCCACAGGGGTCAATTGCAGGCGGCCTCCCATGTGGGGATTCAAGACCCCAGGCCGCTCCATCCTCCATCTCCAGGTGCTGGAGTCCTTCACCTCTAGCCAGAGCATGGGGCAGGGAACAGACGGTCACCTGTGGGAGAATTGCAGGACTAGGCCTGGAAGGGACACTCACTTTTACTCACTTCCTGTTGATTAGGACTCAGTCGCTTGGCCACTGACTACTGAGGACACTGGGAGGCGCGGGCTGCCTCCATGCTCGGGGAGAAGAGGGAACGGTTTCCACAAGCACATAGCTCTTTATGTCACGGTGTTTAAAAAAGAGTTCTGTAAAATAAATGAAACTCTAAAAACAGGTCATGTTGGAGGGTAATTATGTTTATTATGGTAGGATTCTTTGCTCTTTTCAAGGATGCGGATAATTTGCTTTAGCTAGAAACTCTGTGCCTACAGTGCATGTCGTCAGGCGGTCAGTCCTGTGCTTGCCCGGCAGGCAGAGGAGGGACGGTGTTGAAGAAATGCCTCCCGAGACAGCTCACGGGGCTGGAGGTGTTGGTGTCTGCACGTCTGACGTATAACGTCTTACTAGGGGCTCAGGGACCAGTTGGAGCTGAATGAAGGAACATGCAGCTCAAGGCGTCAACCTAGGAGGAGGTCTGACTCTGTTTATAAGGATTCAGTTTAGAGATCACATGTCCTGGTTGGCCCCTGGGTCTTTTGAGAAGCCTGAGGCTCTGTTTCCCCTCTCACCTTGGCTCCCCGGACTTCCTGGGGTTGGTTAGTCTGGTTGCTCTTTGCGGCCCACCTCCCCTGTGCTGGGCCCGGACAGCCCGGAGCAGGATGGGCAGCTTCTCCCGCCCGTCCCTCTTCCAGTTTGGGTCTTGCTTGCTGTCTGCTGCCTGGTCTGGTTTCTCTGAGCACCCTGGTTTTCCCAGCCTGTCTGTCCCGTGAAATTCTCTCTCTTCAGATCACTTTTCCCGGGATGCACTAGCCCGCTGCTGTCCTGATTTCACCCCGAGACAGTTTCTTCTGCCTGCTCTTCTGAGGCGGGAGCGCGGCCAAGGGACACGGTGGGAAGCTAAGAGCAGCAGCAGCTAATCCTGGTCTGTCCTCGCCTGGCGCAGGCGCTGACTCAGGTGGAAGTCCTGGCACCGCTGCGATAGCGTCCGCCACCCCTTCTGTCTGCTGCCTGGCCCCCTCCTCCTCCTCCATCTCTGGCAAAGTAGATTTAACGGGCTTGCCCTGCCGGGGCCCCTCTCCCGGAAGAGAGATGTTTAACCCTCTGTACTTTCACGGCACCCTGGACAGGGCCCTCCCAGCCCTTGCCCCATCTCGGGGGCATTTCCATCTCCCCGATTGGGACTTGGAGTTCTCCGGGGTGGGACCGTCTTTCAGGGTGCACTGAATGAGGAAGACTCACCCAGACTCCGGGGTGGCCCAGATGCACCCTGCTTCTGCCCGATGGGATTGTCAGATGATGGCTCCTCGTCAAAGTGTCTGTTCCCACTTTTACTGGTTCGGATTTTTAAAAACAGGGCTCTCTACCTTAGCCCCGGCAAGGAATCATCACCATCCATGGTGCTGTGGGGCCAGACTGGGACATGGTTCTATAGCCCAGCTGCTCCACCTGGGGCTGAGGGATGGACTGTGTCCAAGCCCTGTCCCAGGCAGACGGTGCCGTCAGAACGCAGGCTTGCACCCGGCTCCAAACCCAGGGATCCTGAGCCAGTTGTTTCCTCTCTTTGAGCCGTTATCTGTAAAATGGGGATAGTAATATTCGCCGTTCAGAGCTGATACCAGGATTGGTATCGGGATTAAAAGAGGCATCCCCCTATGGCATGTGTATTATTGTTGAAGTTATTTTGATTGTCTCTCCTCATTTCTGGGAATTGTTCTCTGCTGCATTCGCAGGGTCCCATGCAGTGCGCGGTGCAGTAAGTATTTACTGAACGAACTGCCAGGGAGACACCAAACGTAGCCCTGGGCACACAGCACGTGGGCATTGACTAGCAGTGATTCCTGCCTGTTCTGCCCTCCTCCTAGAAAATGAGCTCTGTGGTGGTCAGAAAGTGTGACGTTCTTTTGTCAGCATTTTGTGACCTCTTAATCCCCTGTGTCTGGGAAAAAACACAAACCGACCAGTAATTGTGTGGAAAGGAGCTCCTGGGCACCAGAGCATCAGGTCAGGGTTTCCCACGACTGCCCCTGTGGGGGTGTGCAGGAGCACCCCCAGCTCCCGGCCAGGGGCGCCATCGAGGCACTGCGAGGTCTCAGGGGGAGCGGGAGCAAGAGCCAGGCGTGGAGACCTGGGAAGGTCCCAGTGGCGGCTGAGGGAGGGAGAAGAGGGCAGCGGGCTGCTGGCTCTGCCCTCCCGGCACCGGCTGCCTCTCCAGAGCTGGCTCTCCGCCGGCACCCCCAGAGCCTGAGTCTCACCCTTTCCCTGCGGCAGGAAGCCAGCACCCCTGGGACCAGAACCGGGGATTATTCTCCTATACCTCCTCCTGCCACCCTCCCCAGACTCTGGCCCCACCCTGGGCCTGTGTCTGCCCAGGGAATGGCAGCAAAAATGTTAACACATGAAATACACTTACAGCAGAATGCTTTTCTTTAAAATGCAGTTTTTTTGTTCTGAGTGCTTTTAATCTAGACCTTATCACCCGTACCTGGCCACTGTCGGAAAAGGGATCCCCCAAGTTGGGAGGGAAGTTGGACTCAAGGGGCATTTTGTAAAATGCTGAAGACCCGTCCTGTCACCCGCAGGGATGCTGCAGCCGCGGGGGCCTCGGGGGCTGCGGTGGGCGCCCCTCACTGCCGCGTGGGTCCTCCGGTGGGGTCGCGGCCTGGTCAGAGGCGGCTGCAGGGGGCGGGGAGGCCTGTGAGGGCCCGGCCCCTCCTCCCGCGGGCCCGCCGCCTGGGGGCGCAGCGCGTCCCTGTCCCGGAGCAGCCGGTTTGTAAACAGACGCGGAGCAGCGCCGCCCGCGGAGCAGATGGCCCCGCAGCTGCCCGCTCTCGAGCCCACGCGGGGCTGTGCGGCCGGGCCGGGCCAACGACAGAGCCGGGGACGCCCCTCCGGCCTGGGGCAGAGGGGGAAAGCCCAGCCGCCGCCTCTGGGGCTTCATTCTGTTTGTTTCCTTCATTCGTTCATCCATTCATTCATTCATTCAACAAAGATTTGCAACGTTCAGGGACTGGGCTGGAGTGAACAGGGAGCCGGGGTTCCACGTGGGAAGGCCTGAGCCCTGGGGAGCCCCCGCTGAGCGGGTCAGGCTCTGAGGGCCACTTGCCGACCTGTTGGCAGAGCCCTGCCTCCTGAGGTCGTGGTCTGGACAGGCTGCCTGGACCGGACCTTGGGCCTGGAATTCAGGCAAAGCTGGTGCCCCCAACCCCGCCTTGCCCTGGCCAAGGCTCTGGACGGCTGCTGCATCTCTCTGAGCTTCAGTTTTCTCTTCCATGAAGTGGGGATGATTCCACCTACTTGGCTGGGGACAAGGCGCAGGCTCAGAACAATGTGTGTTCAGCAGGTGGTAATTGGTGCGTAGGTGGTGGCAGTGGTTGTTTTAATACCCCCGGCTGTGTCCTCTGCTAACGTCCTCCCCAGAGGAGGGACAGGCATCGTGGGGGCACAATGGGCTCCCCTCCTCAGCCAGGGCTGGGGGGCTTCACAGAGGAGGGCACAGTTCACCTGGATGTTGAAGGCTGGAGAAGCCACCAGGCAGGGGGTGTGGGAAGGGCAGAGAGACAGCAAAGGCGGAGACGTCTGGAAGCTCACAGCCTGGTTGGAGAGCAGCTCTGTGCCTTAAGTGGGTAAACTCTGCACCAGGTCTCATTTCTTGTTTGAGACAGGGTCTTGCTCTGTTGCCCAGGCTGGAGTGCAGTGGCGTCATCATAGCTCACTGCAGCCTCCAACTCCTGGGCTCAAGCGATCCTCCTGCCTCAGTCTCCCCATTCCAGGTTTCTTTTGTCCGACTGTGTGCTCCGGATCCAGCCCTTCCTGCTGCAGTGGCTCTGCCGCTCCTGCTCAGGACGGCGGGGTTTCCATTTGTTTCGAGCCCACATCCTTCCCCCTCCCCAGAGACGCGAAGTTCACCTTATTCAGGTGCAGACTTTAATCACAGCCAAGTCCTTCCGAACCCTGAGGATCTTGGTTGCCCAACCCTGCTTTTAAAAATTCTAGTATCCGTCTGGGTTTGGGGGTTGGCAGTGCTTTCTTACTGCCTTAGGGACCGAAGGGGTTGGGCTTTTCCATTGGTGTGAACATTGGGAAGGTGATGATGACGATGATGACAACAACTGCATTCGTAATAATTAAATAATAATTTTCTAGTAAACAACGCAGGGAGATGTGGTGGGAAGAAACAAGAGGAATTAACGGGGCATCTAGATGTCCATCCTGATCCTATGCGTCATTCTCGGTTTCCTCGTCTGAAAAACGAGGGCCTTGGGCTGGGTGCACTTCTGGGTCCCCCTCCTGGCAGCCTGAGAGTCCATAAGGGATCCTGGACGTGTGCCATCCAGTTTTCCAAACCTAGGAGCCCTGGACCTGAGTCTGAACCCAGGCTCGCCATGCGCCATGTGACCAGGGCAGTCCCCTTCCTTCTCTGGCCTCCGTTGCCCGCCAGCGTGGGTGTGTGCACTGCCCTGGCGCGAAGCCTGTGAGAGCGTTGTCTTTGGAGGATGGTTAGCTCCAGCGCTGCTTTGTAATGCTGCCGTAAGCACGAACTCCCCTCCCTCTTCCTCTGCCTTTCAGTCTTGGAATATTCTGGGCTGGTTCACGGGAACTAGATAAGTCAGGAGGAAGAAAGTGGTGCTTTAGAGTTAAGGGCAACACACGTGCCACAGACACGTGACGAGACACAAAATGATTTTAAAGCTATTTACTTTCTCTCCCTTTGTGCTTATTACACGTTCGATATTCGTAAGATGCTGCACGTGCTCGGGGCCGGGGTTTGGGTCCATGCACTGTGTCTCAAGAACTCCCGTCTAGTAGTAGGAGGCAGGTGTGAATGTGATAAAGGCTAATGAAAAGGATAAAAAGCCCAGGGCCCCACCATAAGGGTTCGGAAGAGTGTCCCGAGGAGGGGGCATTTGGCAGGCGGGCAGTGAAGGGCAGGCAGGGTGAGCGCAGGGCCCTGCAAGGGGAGCGGACGGTGACACCGTACTCAGCTTGGGCGTAGTGGCCGGTCGAGCCCGCCCTGCCTTCAGCCCACCGTGTGCAGGACTGTGCTGGACAAAACCGCGCCCATCCAGCTTCTGTGACCTTGGGAATTCATGGAACTCTCTCGAATGTGTGAAATGAGGTTAACGATAGCGCCCACTTTGTAGCACTGCCACGGACACGGACCGAGATGGCGCGTGTGAAGAGAGGAAACGCTGGGACCACTGAACAGACGTTACTGCTCCTTGTCTATCTGTTCCTTCCTTCATTCATTCGACACATGCGTTTTGAGCCCTACTGTGTGCCAGGCCCTGTTTGTTTCGAAGCAGTGAACAAAACAGACAAAAATCCTCCCTGTGGAGAGCTGACACTGTAGTTGGCGGGGGGAGGGACAGAGAATACGAGAAATACATAAAATCTTATGTAGTGAGTTAGGCAGCGACAGCGCGATAAAGACAAGCAAAGCAGGCAGTGGGAGTCCAGGGGCTCCACGCGGAGTATTTGATGTTAGCATCGTTTATCGTTTCGTTTCGGTGGAAAATGGGCTGGTGAAGTGAGGGAGGGCAGGAGGAAATGTTTTTGTGCATGTGTTGGGTCTAGGGGTGCCAAGAAAGGGATTTGAGCCGTGGCGTGTCTTGGCTGTGCTCTCACGGTGACAGTGAGGTGGCCGCTCCCGCACTGAAGGGGCGAGGCCAGGCAGGAGTCCCCAGCAGTGTGAAGGGAGAGAGTGAGGGCTGGGGCACCTCGTGGGGCGGAATCCGCCTTGTCTGGGGGTTTCTCAGCAGGGTGGCCAGCTGGGCTGGGAGAAGTGAGAGGCAGAGAGTGTCATCCTCCCAGCCGGCCACCTGCCTGAGCCTGGGAAGGCGTGAGGGGCGGGAAGGTGGCTGCAGGTGTCACCCAAATCAATGGCGATATTAATTGTCGCACTTGTGTGGCTGCCTCTACAGGCCACTCGGGTTCCAGAACCCGATGGTCTGTCCTTCCCCGGTCACCAGGAAGCTGGGGTGAGACAGCCAGAGGTGCTTTCTGAGAATGGTTGTCTTTAAGGAGCTGCCCTGGGGCAGCTGGACATCTCTACACCGGGTGTCAAGAGTGCGGTCTTTGCACAGAAACGTCCACCTGCTCTTGCGGCGCTTTCCCCGCAGCCACAGGGAATCCTTAGCAGGCGCCCGCAGGAGAGCGCGTGCGCTGCTGGATTTCCGGAGCAACTGGGGAACTCAGGTTTAGCAACGTGGAGAACGGCAGGGAGATGGGGAAGGAAGGAGCTTGTGGGAAATGCAAATTACAGCAATGTAAATAAAGAGCTTCCCAGTAAACGCATAAATAAAAAGCAGGCGCAGTCCCCCGGGAATAGTGATCAGGCTCCCGCTGGCTCCTGCCTCCCCGCGTGGAGGGGAGCGGCAAGACGCCTCGGAGCGCTGCCTCCAGCTGGCCTCAGCAGAGGAGCCCCCAGCAGCACCGGGTCCCCAGGAGCCAGACCCTCACTCACATCCCCCTGCCGGGCATCCAGCAGGAGGGAAAGGAATTGTGTTTTGGGAACACAACCAAAGCGGGAAAGGGGCACTTCAGGTGAGCTTCTCGTTGTTGCTATTTGTAGTTAGTTTGGGTGAGCAGAGTGTATGGAGGGCTGTGTGAAGGAAATCAGGCTCTGTGGGTAGGTTGTGTGCCCACGGCTGTGACCTCTTGTCCCTGTGCAGTGCGCTCCGGGGCCCACCATGCTGCCCCTTCCGGGGGGTCACTCTAAGGCTGCGCAGGTCATTCTAGAAAGCCCTGTCTGCTCTTCACAGGGAAAGTCCTGGGTGAATCCTCCCCCACGCGGTTGCCCATCAGGACCAATTTGGGGGACATAGAAACTGACAAGTGCCAAGTGTGAGGGGTTGTCACTGCTCAGAGCTGTTCCTGGGACGGGGGACTGGGGGCAGTGGGCCAAGCTCCCCAGAGGCACTGAGCTGCGAAGTGGAGTGGGTGTAAATGCCACCCCGCTCCCTCCTGGCTGAGGGGGCCTGCAGCTCCCCCAGACCCCACAGTCTCTGGCAAAGGCTCTTCTTGGCCCACCTTGGGCTCCGTCCTTGGCCCACTCTCTCCAGTTTTAGCAAGAATCCTTCTGGGTCAAGGTTTTAGCAGAAAATCTCCCGCCCTTGACATCTGGTCAGATTTCTCATTCCCCCCTTTCCCCTGGATATCTTATGGCTCTGGCCTGCCTGCTGCAAGAGTCCCCCAGCCCCTAGGTCTCCCCCAAGTGTGTGTCCCCTGCCCCTACCCGGCTCCTTGGCCATGCCTCCCAACTTGTCTTTGTCGTAATCAGAGTTGAGCCGCATCTCTATATGCTGCCTCATATGCTAAAGAGTTTGCCAGGTGGGTTTATGCAGAAGAGTCCTCTTCATCTGCTGCTGGCTGGCCGCAGCCAGGAGGCCAGGAACCTCTGTCCCCACCCAAACACTCTCAGATAAGTTTGTGTATGTCTGTAGTGTAAATGACACCCCTTCCCAACACAATGCATTCTTGGGCAGTGCACAACCTGAACACTGGTACATGGGTGGATTTCTTGTCCAGGGCACACAGTCTTTGGGCTAGACTTCGCACACACTCACTTCACACTCACACCACTGGGCCTCATGGCTTCCAGTGGTATCAGTGGAGAGTTAGTAGTTAAGACTGATTCACCTTGACCTGTCTCCTTCTACTTCTGGTCCAAGGCCATGTCCAGATAGAGGGAGGGGGATACGGCCCCCTCATATTAAATTGCACCAAGCTGCTAACTTCGTTTAGTCACCCACATTGCTGCCCACCAGCAACCATGACAGCCTGTGCTCTTGGACCTTGCACCCTTCGATTCCCCGCCCAACATTCCCACCATATTTTAGTTCTCATAAACCAGTATTATCACATTGGAGGGAATTTAAAGAAGAAAAAACATCCACTATGATTCCATCTTTGTAGCATAGTGTTCCCATGTTTCCTCTGGAGCTCACCCATGTACACACGTGCTTGTGTGTGGTTGGAAACCCGGCGTACATGCTTTCAGAATCATTGAATTCTATCTAGAGAGAAGAAGGGCCTGGAGAATCTCTCCCCCTCTCCTCCCCACTAAGGTGGGGAGGGGAGGGTGCTCCCCCTGCACTGGGCTGGAGGGCGTTTGCTGGCGGGAATGAAAGGGAAATGTTGTATACGGGGATGTTTCTATTTTTATCCACAAGGTAGCGCAAGTGAATCTTGGTCCCCGTGGGAATTCTCAGGAACAGAAGGCTAGAAACAGACTTGATCAATGAAAGCAGTTTCTGGAGAGAACAAGCCATTGATAAATTCCAGCACTGCTGTCAGTCAGGCCTCATCCGTCGCTGGGAGCCGGAGTCGGGGAGGGCAGGCGGGAGGCGCCTCCGGGAGCAGGGTGCGGGCTGCGGGCGCCCTGCCGGGAGCTGCCTGGGCGCCCTGCTCCAGCGCCTGCATCATTCGTCGCCTCCGCTGTCTGGGAAGCAGCTTTCTCTCTAATTAGCGCCAGGAGGATCCGGGATTGATTTTGCCGTGATTGATGGGCTCCCCGGGCCGGCGGGGGAAGGGGCGACTCTGGGAGGGGTTGAGTGTGCGGGGCTGGAGACCTCGGGGTTACTCAACGCAGACCTTCGAGACTTTGGAAATGAGTTAAGCCCTGTGCCTCCCACCCCTGCCCCTGCCTTCGTTAAATAGCTGAGGAGAGTGAGGCCCGGACGAGGAAGCGATTCCTTCGCGACGACACACGGCAGCCCCAGAATGGGGGTCCCAGGCTGCGGTGCCTTTGTGGGGCTCAGAAGAAAGTGTGCAGTCCCCAGGGCAGCAGAGGTCCCACCTGGGGGCACAGTGTAGGCGTGGGGAGCAAGCTGGACTTGAGCCCTCGAAGGCTGGGCCCCCTGAAGCTCTCTGCCCACCCCTGACCTTACAGCCTCCAGCAGCGGGTCTGGACCACGAAGAGCATCCTGAAAGATCCCGTCAAGAGACTCACCATGGCCAGGGTGGTGACAATTTTATCTGGAAGCGTTGAGCCTGAACAGTGGGTGACTGAGGTGGCCGTGCTGGTGCTGGGGCTCGGGCAGGCAGCCGGCGGGTTGTTGCAGGGGCTCTGGGCCAGGCTAGCGGCTCTTGGGGTGCAGGGAAGGAGCAGGGAGCAAGATGCTGTGCAGGGAAGGCTTGCGGACAGAAGCTGTACACACACACTTGCACACGCGTGCATGTACACACACACCGCACGTACACACGCACACACACACGCACCATTCACACATGCATGTACATGGGCACACGCATTGCATCGTCGTCGCTGTTAGAAGCAATGGTGACAGGGTGGTTTCCAGGGGCTTTAACTAGGCAAGAGCATTCTGTTGGTGTTTTCTCTGATGGCTTCGTTGTCTGGGTGATTCGATCCCACACTGATTTCACACTCTCTCTTCTGCTTCCCTCCCTCCTGGGCCTCCTTCCTGTGCTGGCTTCGCACCCCCACCCCCAGACCTCTTTTTAACATAATCTCCATCAATGCCGAGTGCTCATGGAGGTGTTCTGAGAGCACAGGCAGACGGGGGCCTCAGGGAAGCCTTCGTAAGGGGCAATAGTGAGCCAGGCCTTGAAGGAAAACCAGGAACAGAGGTAGAGGGAACAGCATGTGCAAAGTTACAGAGGCTAAAAGCACCAGAAGGCAGATGTGATTTGGTTTTCTGAAAGCTGTCTCCAGCCAGGTGAAGAGCTGCATAGAAGGGATCAGACAAGAGCTGAGGTCAAGGGGTGCTCGGTGGGTGGGGAAGAGGTCCTTGCAAGCTCTAGCAACTCAGCAGTGAGCAGACCGACAGGCCTCCTGCCTTTGTGGGGTTTCCTCTCTCGTGGGGAGAGCAACGAGCAAACAGATTATTCTCATTTCAGATAATACTAAGTGCTCTGGGAAAACCAGAGCTGGGAAAGAGGGTGTCCTGGGGATGGCGGTGCTGCTTTAGATCTGGGATCAGGGGAGGGCCCTCTGAGACGAGGCCTTAGTGGTGCGAAGGATACATCTGATCCCACACCTTCCAGGCAGTGGGTGGCAGGTATAGGGCCCTGGGGTGACAACCTGCTTGGAGGCTGGGAGGAGCGGCAGGGAGGAGGTTTGGTTGGAGCAGAGGGGCCGGTGACAGGGGACAGAGGGGCAGGCGGTGGAGAGAACTTTGGGTTTATGCTAAGTATAAGACTTACCATAGGAGGGCTCTCAGTACAGGAGGGACGCAGTCCTATTTCAGCCTCAAACCCATCATTCTGGCTGTTACCTGCGGTGGAGGCAGGGAGGCCTGGGTGGAGGCCATGGGTGGAAGCCGGCGGAGGGCTGAGCAGGGGGAAGGGGTGGGACGCAGACAGGCTGGACGGAGGTGTTGACGATCAGGCGTGGGTGTGAGGGAAAGAGGAGTCAGAGATTCGCCCGGTTCTTCAGCGTGAGCGCCGGGATAACGCGGTGGTGTCTTTGCTCCGCGGGACAGGATGGACGGCAGAGCAGGGGTGGAGGGGAGAAGTCAGGAGTTCTGTTCTGCGTTTGGAAAGTTTGAGGTGCTTGTGAAACCTCCTGGGGACACGTAGGGCTTGGGGCTATACATCTGGGCGTCCTCGGTGTCTAGAGGATGCTACAGTAAAAGCCGTGGTCCGGATGAGGGCGCCTGGGGGGCGCGTGGACAGAGGGGCATGTGCCCCGGCCTGGCCACACCTGAGGGACGGGGGACGGGGCAGGGTGAGCAGACGGACAGCAGGGGCTGTGGAGGGAAAGAGTCCACAGGGGGAGCGATCGACTGAATTAGACAAGACAAGGCCACGTGAGAGGGGCCCTGAGAGTCTATCATGGAAGTCGGGAAGAGTGAGGGCTTTGGCGACTTCGGACAAGCATGGTTTGGGTGGGGGGTGTGCTGGAGAGAACGGCAGTGGGGGATGGCGTGAACCCTTCTGTAAACTGCGCGTGGAGGGATCTAGGTTGTGCTTCTTATGAGAACCTAATGCCCCATGATCTGAGGTGGAGCTGAGGCGGTGATGCTAGCGCTGGGGAGCGGCTGCAAACACAGATTATCCTTAGCAGAGAGGTCTGACTGCACAATAAATGTGATGTGCTTGAATCATCCCAAAACCATCCCTGCGCCGTCCATGGAAAAATTGTCTTCCATGAAACTGGTCCCTGGTTCCAAGAAGGTTGGGGACTGCTGGCCAAGACTACTCAACTGCCTTGCTCCCTAGTAAAGAATCCCTGGTGGAGGTGTTGGTAGAACCTGCCCTGGAAGGTTCGGGCCTTCAGGCCATTCCTTTTTCTCTGAGTAGGGCTGCCCCAGGAAGGGGCAAACCCCTGCACACCCCTACAGAGAGGCACAGCGACAGCCAGCCCAGGTCAGGGGCTGTATTCCCCTCCAGGCATTGATCCATCTGCAAATAAACAGACTAAAATAAAGCACCAGCCTGGAAGAGCTCTGCAACCTTCTGCCCGATCATGGCCTGAGAAAGGGGTGAACAGATCGAGGTTTTGGCTGCCCCCCAATCAAGAATAAAGAGAGGGAGCAGGAGATGCCGGGAGGAGGTTTCATGCAGCCAACCCGTGTGCCGTGGCCATGGGAGCCCCGCCGCCTTTTCCAGGAACAAGCTGCCCTGCGGCGAAACAGGGAAACAGAGCGTCAGTCCCAGGGCGGCTTCGGAGCTCTCCAAAGCCCAGAGCCATTTACTTGCCCCAGAAAGTTTCCTGCCGCCAAAGCCAGCCACTTCTGCAGGGTGACGTCCGGCATGCTGGCCAGGCGGCAGTCACAGCACCTTGTCCTGACTCCCCCCGGCAGACGCCCTGTCGATCTCATTGATAAGAACCCGCAGCCACCGCGCCTCTGTGGGCCAGGGCAGCCAGCCAGGCGCGCTTCATTCACTGGGAGGCGGGGCCGCGGGGGCCGGGGGGGTGGCACAGAAAGCTGCGTGATGCTGCAGCCGCACATCAGGAGACCACTTTGGGGACCTACAGATTGCTTCAGTTGAAATCCCCCAGCCATCTCGTGGCAGTTGCAATGAGACAAGGTACACCCTGGCACAGGAGAGTCGGGACGCAAACACTGTCCTCTCTGCCACGTCACCTGGTTTTAGTTCATGTGTAGTGTTCGTCACTGTCCGAAGTTGTATCCGTGCTTATTTATTGGTTAACTGTCTGTCCCCACTTAGACTTCCACGAGAGCAGGGGCCTCATCTGCTGTGCTCGCTGCTATCTGCTCGTACCCAGAAACGAGCTGGCTTGTCGCCGGGCTTCGGTTCGCGCTTGCTTGGTGGATTTGAGTTGCAAGATACAGGTGGCTCTCGGGAAAACTCCCAGCGTCATCCAGGCTGTCAGGGAAGCTCCTGGCATTCCAGGCTCCTTTCTGCCCTCTTCAACTGGAGGTTAGGTCATTTCGGCTCCATCTGGGCAGGACTCCCTAATAGCGCCTGGGTGCTGCTATTTGGTTGTTTGTTTTTAAAATATGTCTACCTGCTACGTATCATATATATCTTATTCAAGTCTAGGCTTAGCAACATTCTGGAACAGAGAGACATCACTCTGGCCCTGCCCACGGCCCACAGCTCAGCCCTCTGATATTGACAGACCCACTGAGAGAAATCAGCATGGGTTTCTGCAGGTCACGGGCGGGCGGGCGGGCAGGGGAGAGAAGGCAAGGCCTCCGCAAAGACTGGCGTTTCCTTTCCATGGTGAAAGACCCGAAATTCCTCTCCAAGTGATCTGCCTGTTTTTCTCAGAACTGCAGGCAAATAAAGTTGAAAAGCAAGGGCAGGGTGGTGCTTGCCGATGGCGTGATGCGACCCACCGAGGACAGACCACCAGGCGCTGCACTTCCACGCGGCCAAGTGTCACCAGCTCCACATGTGGCTTCCCGGCTGCTGCTGTGGCTGAGCAGGGGTGTGTATGCTGGAGACAGAGTCACCTTGTCATCACCCTAGCCTGCAGAGCACGGGGCGCTGTTCCTGGCCTGGACGGCAGAGGGGCCGCCTTCAAGCCCCCTCCCACCCCCGTGTAACATGACCCACGGCTCACTACCCAGAGATCACCGGTCACCAGCTGTTAACTTCCCCGGTTCCTGCCCTTTGCCTCGTTGACATTCGCATTGTCAACATTATTTCCAAAACCTAAGTTGATATTATCCTCTTTGTACAATTTTCTGTTCTGCTTGTTTTTTTCTTAATGTTTTGTTACAACTGTTCTCCAAGTTTTCATAAACTCCCCATGAGTCAACATTTCTAAAATTTACTGCGAGCATGCACGGGACGCAGACTGTGCCCTCAGGTCGTCACGGCGCTGCCACTCCAGCCCTGGCGGGCGTGGCGGCCCCAGCTCGGGTGCTTGTTGGGAAGGTGGAATGTGCGATTGTCGCGGTGCCAGCATGCCCACAGGCGGCCTGGAGCTGCACCTGGCATGGAGGAGGTGCTCAAGAAACGTCCCAAGCATCTGCTGAACCGACACCCGCCTGAATCGGGGAGTCTCGTCCCACACTCTGAGATTTGTTTTCCCCGGCTGTCCCCGTGGGAGAAACACTATGAACAGTGACTCTGATCTGACAAGAGGCCATTTGCCATGGACTGAATGCTCGTGTCCCCACCATGTTCCTGTGCTGGAACCCTAACCCCAGCGTGCTGGTACTGGGGGGCCCTCAGGGGGTGATTAGTCACGAGGGTGGAGCCAGGAGGGCACTGGGCATTGGTGCCATAGTGAAAGGGGCCCGAGGGAGCGTGTTCGCGGCCAAACCTGCTGGGCCCCGACCTTGGACCCTGCAGCCTGCAGAACTGCGAGCAGTGACGTTCTGCTGCTACAAGCCGGCCAGGCTGTGCGGGGTTTGAAGGGCCTGCGGCAGCCTGGAGCCCCGGGCAGGGAGGGGAGAGGGCCCGTCTCCCCGTCCGCCTCCGGGCCGGGGTTCCCACAGCCAGGTCTCATCCTTCCTGAGAAACTGCCTGGGCTTCCCTCCGCTTCACACGTCCTCACCTCCCGGGAGGGCCGGGCCGGGCGGGAAGGGAGAGCGACTGTTGAAAGGCGGGAATCCCCAGCCAGGTGGCATAAATAATTCAGCTCATCAGCAGTCACGAGTTCTGCTTTTAAGGAGCGGATGGGAAACGTGTTCTGCTAACGGCTGACATCCTCTTGCTCTTCGGAGAGCAGCTTTCCCCGGGTTCCGTGGAACTCTGGCTCGGTGGTCTCCGTGCGCCTGCCGGGCGCAGCTGTCTGCCCAGGGAGGGCCTGGGCAGTCACTTACTCATTCCGCACACGCGTGTTCCAGCCCCTGCTGTCCTGGCCGCTGTACTCGGGAAGGGTGAGTGCATATGAGAGCTGGGGGGCGTGTGGGGTCACAGGCTGGCCCAGCCGGTCCCCAGGGTGGCACCATTACCATCCAGCTCTGCTCCCCTTGCACCCAAAGATCTTGTTCCTCCCGTTCACCCATCTCGCGCCTGGCACTGTGGTGGTCTCTGCACCAAGTTGGCACCAGTCATCTGTCCGGGGCCTGGGCTGTCGTCATCTTTAGAGGAACACAGGTACAGAGGTCCCCCATTGGTCCTCGCAGCCCATGAATCCTCATCCGACACACACGGCCGTGTCGGTGCGGAGGGAAGGACGGTCCAAGGCCGCTGCGCCTCCTACTCCCGGGCCTCACCACCCGGCCCTCGGTCGGTCTCTCCTCCCAGGTCACCCCCTCATGCCGTTCTGATCCCCGCTTTCCCTCCTTTCTGTCTCAGACCCGTAAGTGAGATCTGAAGAGGATTTTCCGGACTGTTGGCTGGCGTCCTGGCTCAGCTGTGCGCTTGCAAGGCAGCTGAGCTGAGGGCACGTGCCTCCTTTCTCCGCCTCAGCGGCAGTTACCACACGACAGGCTTCTTCCTGCCCGAGTCCCCTTGGGTCTCGCTGAGGTGTCCCCCTGAGGACACCTGAGGCCACCGCGTGGCTGGGGGATGAGAGCTGGGGGCCGGGCTGTAAACTGAGTCGGATGGGGGGCTTCCCTACTGAGAATGAGTGAATGTCAGCAGTAGCTAAAGCGACAGAAGCCCCTCGAGCCACCTCTGGCCCAACGGAGCAAAGCTAATTGTCCAGATCTCTGAAGTGAGGACAAAAATCAGTTCGTTAAATGACTAAAGTTACCTCTCCGAGTCCCTGAAGTGTATACTCTTCCCTTCTCTCTCCAGTTTAGTAGTGTCCCCCAGCCCTGGAAGCAAGTGTTTCCCTGCTGTTTGGTGAAATGACAGTTAAAATATCCCTGTGACCTTGGGTGACTCACGAGACCTCCCAGGGAGTCACATCCCTCAGCTACAGAACAGGGGCGCTGCCTAAATGAGTAGATTTTTCGCATTTAAAAAGCAGAGACATCTTTGTCTCAAATTAAATCCTACACAGGGTCCCCCAAACCAAAATAGATATAAATAGTGTTTTTCGTATAAAGGATCCCATAGTTAAAACTTAGAATATTCACTAGTTATTAAATCAGGAAACGAGAAAAAGGCTTATTTTGGTGACACACCAATTTGAAATCAGAGATGATGGCAGTTTGTTTTGTACGTCGGTCTCCGCATTCAGTCATTTCCTTTTGGAGTGTGTGTTTAACGCAGTATTAAGAAAATTCTGATCAAGCGAGCGGTGGTTGTGAATGGTGGCGAGTTTTCTAACAGCAAAATTTATTACGGCCGGGCCGCTCCCTCCTGAGTGTAACAGGTGCAGACACGTGACAGGGCAGCGTTAGGTCACTTTCGTGTCACAGTGGAATCGCTAGGTGATGTGTGCTCCTCGTCATGAGCGTGAGTGGGATCCTAATAAATGCAAAAACCTACAGAAGGCACCGCCGTCCCCCGGCGGCTTTCACCCCCCCCCCCCGTCTGGGGGTGTCTCAGGCAGCCTGGCGTTCGCAGTGCAGAGCTCGCGTGCTCGTGTGTGCGTGTAACAGGACGGGGCGTGCACGGAAGAGCCCAACAGCCCCAGCCGTCTTCCGTCAGGAAGCTCAGACCAGAATGTGACGTAAGCCAGCCCACGATGGGCCCCAAGGTGTCAAAATTCGATACGTAACTTGGGGCGTAAGGGCTGCTTTTTCACTGTGGTTTAAAAGCACAGTTATATCAGCCTAATGACATTTGCTTCAAACTTATTTTAAACACTCAAAAGAACTCCAAATCTTGAGAGCGATGTTTCTCGAATTTTAGTGTGCGTTGGATGTAGCATGCTACATTCTCCAAGTTTAGCGTGCAGTGCCCTGGAGGGCTTGTCAAAATGCAGACCCCTGCGCCCCACCCCTGCAGATCCAGGGGTAGCAGGTCTGAGGCGGGGCCTGGCAATGTGCATTCCCAGCACGCTCCCGACAACGAGGCTGCTGCTGCTGGTGGCAGATTCAAGTTCAACAGTTTGAGAACTGCTGGGCCAGAGAAGGTCTCTGTGGGACCTTCTCAGTTTAAACAGGGCGCAGTGGCTCCCCCAGGTCTTCCTCCTCTCGTTTAGGACGTGGAGAGATAGGACTAGAAACTTCCTGAGGATCCTGTAAGCTTGGAAATGCTCTTCTCTCTGCCTGGTAAGAGGGGCCTTTCGCAGGCAACCTCTGCTCAGGTTTCCCACACGCGTCTAGTCAGAGATGCAGAGAAGCCCGCGACGTAGGTAAAATTAGACCTGCCTTTTTCCTTACATGACCTGTGGCACTTCAGGGAAACCACTTACTTCCCTGTCCTCAGTTTCCCTATCTGAAACATCGACTCTCTGATCTCCTCCCCGGCTGCCCACAGGGAGGGTGGGTCTGGTGATGTTCTGTGAACGACTCCCCACTGTCTGTACTCGTGTCAGGAGCCGTGACAATCAATGTCTGTGAAATCTTTATTTGTGCCATTTCTGGGCAGAACAGGACATGTCAGGCCTCCAGATTCTTCAGCAAGAACTTCCAGGCGGATTCTGGAAGTTCACCTGCAGAGTAGAGCCTGCTCTCGGGCCACTTAGTGTGGATCTACTGAGCCCCAGCTGACCCTGCTTGGGTCCTTTGTCCCTCGGCTGTGAGATGAGCCCGTCTGGGCGCAGAGATCTGGCCTTCATCCTCCGTCTCTCCGGGGCCTGAGCTTTGCCCAGGGCCTGGAGCCAAGAGCTCCGTCCATGTTTTGATCTCCCGAGTGGCTGGGGAGGGACCTGAGCTGCCATAGCGCGGGAGGATGGCTTTGACGATGCTGCTGATGCTGGCGGTGACACCGATGACGTGAACTGGAGACAGGGTGCTACGTCATCATTGTCATCGTCATCATCACCACCCGAGCAGCCACCAGCGCCATGCTGGGCTGGGCACTGCACTGGCCGTCTGTCATAGACTTCTTTCGACCTCATGGCAGCCCCTTAAGGTAAGTATCATCACCCCTATCTTATAGGCGGGGAAACAGGCTCAGAGAGGATCAGCCCAAAGTCACACTGCCGCTAAACGTGTGTGTCTATGAAACTCACAGTCTTCAGGGCACTGGCTGGTGGTCCCACCCCCCACCTCCGTCACTCATAGCCTCTCTGGGTCTGGCCAGCACATCACCACGGGACCCCAAGAGCCCGTGTTAGTCATCACTGCAAGGAATAGTGATGTCTGGGCTAGGTGGCTAGTTGGAGAAGGGGGTGCGGGGTTGGGGCAGAGCGCGGAGCTCTGGCCATGGGAAAGGTACACACTCTTCCAGCCCGTCGCTGTCAGAGGCAGGAGGGAGGGGGCCTGGGGAGTTTGCTGCTGCCCCGCCAGGACCTGGCAGTCACGTGCTGGTACCTGGAGGGGCCTGAGCTCAGGGGTAGGTCGTCTCCCATTCCACCAGCTCTAAGCTGCTGCCAGGCTGACCTTCCTAAGGTGTGCGTGGCTCCCTTCCTGGAAGGCCTGCCTGGCTCCCTGCTGCCCGTAAGGTAAAGGCCACCCTCCCCAGCCCCGCGTCGGGACCCCACGTGCTCTGGCTCCCCAGCCTTGCGCCTCGTGCAGCCCGTTTCACCTGGAGCCCTAGAGAAAAGCAGCTGCTTCCCGTTCCCCATAAACGTCCTGGGCGTTTGCCTGTGCGGTGCTGTTCTTACGGCTTGCGGTGCTCCTCTTTGTTTGGCTGAACGGTGTTCACCCTTCAAAGCTCCAGCTGAAGTGCCCGCTCCTCCGAGCTGCCTTCCTGGATCTCTGAGCCCCCCATTTTCCCAGCTGTGCAGCCTTCCCCGTTGCATTCCCTCGGCCCTCCTCCTCAGTTCCCCTCGCCTGGCACTCACTCCTCCCCACGTGGTTGCTTAGCCCCCAGCAGGGCTGCGTGGTGCTCCTCGCGGGCAAGCGTTTTGTCTGATGGGGGATTGGTCCTGGGCTGTGCGGACGGTTGGCACTTAGCACGTACCTGTTTCCTAGCGACAGGCCATGCTAGAGCAGCAAGGGACTGCCCCTGGAATGTGAGGCTCTGCCTCTAGTTCTCTCTGCCATTCCTGGCTGGCCGCCTCGCTCCTCTCCAGCCTCAGTTTCCTCATTTGTAAAGTGAAGGTGCTGGGCTCTACGGGTGCTTTTCCACCTCTAGTGAACATAGACCTGCCCGGGGAGTACATTTAAGATGTACATTCCTGGGCCCCTTCCAGGGAGTCGTGATCTGAAGGTCTGGGTGGGCCTGGGCATCTGCGTAATTCACACGCCCAGAGGGGTTGCTGGTTCAGGTGGTTCTCAGGTGACCTTTGAGTGACTCTGGCTTGGGTGGACTTTGAGAAAGGCCCCTTCTGAGTCTGAGGGGCTGGTAGAGCTGTGAAGGGAAGAAGGGATTGTGGGGGGTGCCCACAGTGAGTGAGGTGGGGCCATCCTCACCACCACCACCATCATCATCACCATCCTCACCATCACTGTCGTCACCATCGCTATCACCATCACCATCACCATCATCACCATCACTATTGCCATCACCACCATCATCATCCTCTCATGATCAGCGCCATCAGCACCATCACCATCATCATCATCATCAGCATCCTCACCATCACTGTCGTCACCATCACTGTCACCATCACCATCACCACCATCACCATCACCATCATCACCATCACCATCATCACCATCACTATTGCCATCACCACCATCATCATCCTCTCATGATCAGCGTCATCAACACCATCACCATCATCATCATCATCAGCATCCTCACCATCACTGTCGTCACCATCACTGTCACCATCACCATCACCACCATCACCATCACTATTGCCATCACCACCATCATCATCCTCTCATGATCAGCGTCATCAGCACCGTCACCATCATCATCATCATCAGCATCCTCACCATCACTGTTGTCACCATCACTGTCACCATCACCATCACCACCATCACCATCACCATCATCACCATCACTATTGCCATCATCACCATCATCATCCTCTCATGATCAGCATCATCAGCACCATCACCATCATCATCATCATCACCATCCTCACCATCACTGTTGTCACCATCACCGTCACCATCACCATCACCACCATAAATATCATCACAATCATCTTCATCACCATCACCGTCCTTACTATCATCATCATCATCTACTTCATCTTCATGATCACCATCACTGTCACCATCTCCATCACTAGCAAAGCCACCTGGGGACAGGGCCCGTGCTGATGTCCTCACGGGCAGCACCTCCCTCAATCTTCTCAAGAGCCAGTGCGGTCAGTCCCTAGCGGGCAGGAGGCAGGGTGTGGGTGGGCGCCTGCCATGCCCTGGAGCAGAGCTGGCTCCAGGCTGTGGTGGCCCCGGCTCCCGAGCCGGCCTGCTGTCGGGGTGAGCCCACCCTTCTCCGGCAGCCTGGGGAGGGCTGACAGGGTGCTCACCCCGACTTCCCTCCCTCCCGCATCGCGTCTCTGTCGCAGGCCTGCTTCCTACCAGACACCGGGTTTGAATTGGATCCAGGATCCGGGCCAACATTTTTTTTTCCTGTGTTCACAAAACAAAGATTTTATTTTTCCTTCTCCCAACCCCTCCCTCCCCAACCTAAGCTCCTGTGAAAATAGCACGCATAGCTGTGCCTCGGGCCAATTGGTGTCTTTGTGCTCAGCACACGCACTCTATCTTTCACACCACAAACAGCTTTGCTCAGGAAAAATATGTTTTCTTTCTGCAAAACTGCCATTTTCGGGCAACACATAGAAGGCAAAAAGAGACTATTTCACTTTTTCTTCCTCTGGAAAAACCCTCCAAGATGTTGTTTTCCTTGGCTTTTTCTGGAGGGGAGATATTTTTTGACAGCTTTCGTCGCTAATCTGGCTCTCAGCCCTACGTCTGGTGCCAACTTGTAAAGGAATCAGAAGAAAAACTAGATGAGCAAAGGCAAGATTCTCCCAGAGGGGCACCAGCCCCCGAGAATCCAGGAGTCCTGTGGGACCTCCGGAGCGAGCCAGCGTGCTCCCCCACCAGGGAGCGCCATCTCAGAAGCCCTGAGTGCAGACACAGGCCCTGCTTGGAAACAGCTGTGTCGGGGCAGGGGCTGCCTGCTGGGGGGTCCCCATATGCGTTCATTCAACAGACGTCCTTTGAGACTTTCTTATTATAGGCTGGAGACTGGCTGGGTGCTTTGGGGCTGCAAAAATAAATCAGACGTGGATTCTGCCTCAATACTTTCCAGTCTAGTACAGGAACAAAGATTTGCATATGAATCATTATAATGTTAAGGAGTAAGTGAGACATAGGCCCGGCACAGTGGCTCATGCCTGTAATTTCCAGCATTCTGGGAGACCAAGGTGGGAGGATTGCTTGAGTCCAGGAGTTCAAGACCAGCTTGGGCAACATAGTGAGACGCGATCTCTAAAAAAAATAAAAATAAATAAAATAATTAGCTGGGCGTGCTGGTGCGTGACTGTAGTTCTAGCTAGCTGGGAGGCTGAGGCAGGAGGATCGTTTGAGCCCAGGAGTTTGAGGTTGCAGTGAGCTATGATGATGCCAGTGCACTCTAGCCTGGGTGGCAAAACAAGATCCTGTCTCAAAAAAAAAAAAAAAAAAAAAAAAAAAATGAGATGTATCTGTGTATCTGGTAGGAACTTGTGAATAAAGTCCCAGTTTTACATGTGAGGTTCACACAAGCCAGAGCAGTAGGGGAGGGAGGTTTGGAGGAGGCACTTGACCTTGCTAGCAAGTTTCTTCTGTCTAGTATGTTAAAACTGAGCCTCGTCTAACACCTGCACGACACCCACTGGCCTCCCCCTTCTCCCCAGCCCAGCTCGCAAGACAGCCTTCTCTGCTCGGCAGCCTTCGGTGACCCTGCCAAGCGTCCCTGACTCTCCTCTTTTCTGGACTTGTTTCCGAGACCCTCACGGCCTCACTGTTCTGTTCTCATGGCCCGTCTCCCTACCAGGGTCATTGCTCGTGGGCTGGCACTCAGCCTCAGGCCAGCTTTAGCTAGAAGGAGGCTGTGTTTTTCTGGGTGTAGTCGCTAGCAGTACTTTTTACTTTTAAGTCGGTCAGAGCTTTGTGTTTAACCTCAACACAATTTGGATGAGCCACTTTTCGAGTGCTCAGTGGCCGCGTGTAGCCTGTGGCTGCTATACCGGGGCACAGCTGTATGTAAATATAGGTGGTTTCTATCCCTTCCTCTAAGGTGGGGATAATAGTGTCACACCCAGAGCTTCACTGATCACTCAACCAGTTCACGCTCTATCTGGCATGTATTAGTATTACTAGACCAAGAGCTTTATTTCGTGCACTGTGATGTATATTCATAAATTCTAACTCATGAGTTCGCATACTTGCAATCACAGGCCCATGCAAACACCGGAATTAGCCTCTTGTTCCTGAAGCAATTTGTGTTCACCTCGTTCGGTGTCCTCAGCAAGCCCGGCGTGTGTTCCAATTAGTCGCGTGAATTTCTACCTCCCCTACGCTGCTCCGACTCGAAGCTTCTTGGAGGGGAAGGATGTGTCTCCGCCATCCTTTGTCCCCCGCCAGCCCCTCCCTGCCCCCCAAGTGTCTAGCTCCCAGCGGGCCCTCGCAGGTATTCAGTAGGTATTTTTTGAATAGACTCTATCAGCTAAAGGCATCGGCTCCTTTTAGAGAGGAAGCGTATCATAAAGAAAAGGCTCTAAAGTCAGGTTATGTAAAAACGTGTTGAAAGGCAGTAGGGACATCAAAGGTAACCACCGAATTGAAGTTTTTATTGGAGCAGACATGAGTCTGGCGGAGGAGGGTGAAGGGTTTCCTCAGATGGGTGTGTGTCGGGGAGATGGGGCAGGAACAGAGGTGTCTGGAAATCTGTCGCAGGCATTTGAACTTGTGATGTAACAAGTCCTGCTCACCCCACGTGGCACGTTCCAGTCAGCTCCAAGGCCTTGGGGAAGGGGACCACCTTGTTCTCCTCCTGCTCCTGTCCAGGAGAGATCAGACCCCTCGGCCCATCCCACAGACTTTGGTTACTGGGAGCTACAGGGCCCTGGAAGTGACCACCGTAGGGGGCAGACCTAGGCCACCTAATGGTGACTGTGGCCAAGCCAGCCACGGCTGCTGCCCCAGCCCAGGACACGCGTGTAGCTCTGGGAGGAGGGACTGTCCTCCTGTACTGTACTGTCCAGAAGAGGGGTCAGTTCTAGATTCTCTGCCAGCCCCGTCTGCGACTCTGTCTTGGGCCTCCGTGGGGGCCAGCAGATGAGGCACCTTCAGCTGGTGGCGGAAATGTGGAAGGGAAGGGACCTGAGAGAAGTGCAGGTGATTCGGTCTCTTGGGCAGAGGTGACGGCGCCAGCACAGGAGCAAACGTCGTCCTCGAGAGACCAGGGATGAGGCTAAGGCTGAGGGTGGTCAGGGGCTTGGTAGGGAGCCATACTTGAGTTTAATGAGTGGTAGCCATGAATTTGTTTTTGTTAAATGCTTACTATCTGCCAGCCACTTTACTAGGCCTTTTGCTTGGATTACCTTGTTTAATCCCCAGAGCGTCCCTACAGCATGGGTTCCATCACGTCCCGCTTCACTGATGAGGAAACCGGCTCATCAGCAGTTGGGACTCTTATCCCAGGTCACCCACTGGGCCGGGCAGAGGAGGGGTGGGAGGCAGGCATCCACAGCCCACAGTCTGAAATGAGAAAACCGCTTGGATGGAGAACCAGACACACACACGCCTCCTCGTAGGGTGTTGTCTGCAAGAAGGCAAAAATAATTCATTCACATTTCAGTTAAAACTGCGTGGAAGGGAGTCCCCGAACTGCTCCTATGGAGCAAAGGATGGAAATTGGGAATCGATTGTACCTTACCTCTTACGAGGGCTTCCGGATGAGTGAAATGTCCTTGGCAGAGGGCCGTCTGTGCGGCAGTGCACGTGCAGAAATACTTCTTAGGCACCCTCGTGCTTCACCCTGCCCTGTTCTCCTCCTAAGGCTTTAAGTTTCCTGCAAATGTTCCTACCTCTGGAGTCTTTGGGAACCCCACTGACCTAGCTGGAGAAAGACGACGTGCCCGGTGATGAAGACAGGTGCAGAGACACACAGCTCAGGAGGGGACAGAACTCTGGGTAGCTCAGGGCAGAAATCACGGAGGACGGTGCTCTGCAGAGAGGGTGCCTTGGGGAAAGGCTAATGGAAGAACCTGCTCTCAAACGCACTGAAGCCACAGTCAGGGGAGGCCTTCTCTGCTTGTGGGGTTCCTCGCCCCTGAGTACAGGGGGTGGGCTAGAGCGTTATGGCCATTCCCGCCACCTCCCTCCTTGAGGGACCTTGGTAGATTCTGAGATAGAAAACTTCTCCTTAGGAACCAACCCCACCCACAGGGACACACACCACCCCTGCACCCTCCTGCCCCAGCCTAGGACCCCTGCCACCCGCCCCCGCAGTGTTTTTCCAACTGTAGCCCACGGATCGCCAGCATCAGGTGACTTAGGGGAGCTGTGAGGTGCCCCAGCCGCCACCCAGCAGAGCAGACGCGCAGGGAGGCTGCCTGCCCGCCCCACGCACTTTCTCCCGACTCAGGATCGAGCTGAGTTCCCGTCTCTGGTTTTGTTCAGCACATCAGAGGCAGAAACAGAGCCTTTGGTCTGGAGTTGGAGCAAATTGGAGCTGAAATTGTCTCAGCGGGTAACAGGAGCGCAGTGTCAGCGCCAGCCCTGAAGGGAGGGACAGGCCTGTTTTGTGACAGGGGAGGCCGCGTCCTCTCTCCCAGCCCGGAGCCTGGCCTGGGCTTAGAGCCCCTGCTCCTGCCCTAGGACACGGAGGACCTTACAGAGGCGCCAGGGGAATGAAATATTGATTAAGGAGATATCAATTACCAATGTAAAAGTAGCGATTATCTATTTTTGTGGGCTGCATGGTATAGTTGAAAAAGCCCAAGCTTTGAAAATAAAAAGCTTGGGTCTTGGTGCCAGAGAGAACTAATCCAGGGCCTTGGGCAGGAGAACCTCTCTGAGCCTCCGTTTTTGCATCCGTCGAAGGGGAGTAAGGAGCGCCCCTGGTCTGGGCCGGGGCGGATGGGCCGGGTGGAATCCCGTGACTTCCCTCTGCCCCCGCTGCCTTCTTCATCCATTCACTGACCTCTTGGTTTGGGATTTTGACACTCAGTCTTCGTCCCTTCCAGGTGCCCAAGGCCCAGCTTCTGGTGTTTGCCTGATGTCATCACCTGCTCTCCCACTGGGAGGGGCCCTCTGCCTTGGGGGACTGCTTGGCCACCTGTGACCAGCAAGAGAGTTTTTTTCCCTGTGGGCAGGGCAGAAATACCTGCATTCACATCCAAAGTTGCTGCTGCTTCTAGTGATGGCTCTGGCGACCCCGGCAGGATGATGGGCTTGGTCCTGCCCCGGGGACCGTCCCCAAGAGTGCTTGTGGGGACACTGCTCTGTGTCTTCTTTTTCCCGAGGGTTGGTGCTGCTGGTGCCTCCTGTCATGGGCACATGAGAAGGGTTGGGCTTCTTTAAGAGAGGGACCCTTTCTGTCTGGGGCACACTGCCTATGGACCGAAGGCTCTCCAGGGTGGGGGCTGCTTTGGTTATGTTTCTTGAAGTTTCCCAGTGGACTGTGAACTACTAAGGCCACTGGTTTCATTTCTTTCCTTTTCTTTTCTGTGATATCCGGTCCTGTGCTCAGCGGGAGCCAGAGGCTAAGCAGATGCCACTGGAAGCACAGAAGCGGGCAGGCGGTGCCAGCCAGTGGTGAGGATGGCAAGAAGGGAAGACAGGAGGAGAGGGGCCCATATGGGACAAGGCCAAGAGCAATGGGACGCGGTCAGGGAGATAGGCGTCCCCTAAGAGTCCCTAGAGGGCAGGCATTGTGTCTTATCACACTAGCATCTCTGGAGGCTAAGTCAGTCTCAGCATCGTGAACCAAAGCAGGAAAGTGAGGAGGGAGCGTTCGAGACTCTGGAGTGAGAGCAGCACCAAGAATAGACAGCAGTTGTGAGCTCTGATGTGCTGGACAACAAAGTCTCCATGGACTTTGCAGCTTCCGGGATCCCATGTGACTGGGCTCCTGGGCACGGCTTCCTCCTGTTCTTTGAGCTGGGACTGTTTTCTGCTTGAAAGCAGTAGAAGGCTAAAAGTTACTGTGAATCACGCTGGGCGCTGAAGAACGAAATAACTATCAGTTTGTATTTGTGCTGTGCATGGCAGTGTCTCTGCCCGTGGGTTCGTGCACAAGAGCATCCTTAATCGGATGGGGTTTCATGGACGCCAGCAGCAGCCAGAAGCTCTCAGCAGCCTGTCGCTTTAGTTGTGTCCCTTGTTCTCCTCCCAGCACTATACAAATCCAACGTTTTTACCCACCTGATTGTAGGAAGAGGAAAGATAGCATTCTTTGTAACCCTTCCTGTCCCTGTGAGACCTGCAGTATTTTTTCTCAGGGGCTGCAGTGCCTTAGGACGTGGAGTCTCTGGTCTGAGGTTATAATAGAAGCCTAAGTCTCCTGTCCAAGGAAGCTGCTGTATGGAGATGGTTTAAGGCCTGGGGAAATCAGGGCTTGATGTGTCTTAAAGCCAAAAGCATTTGTCCAACAAGATCCCCGAGGTCCTTTCGTAAAAGGTTAGCTGAACCATCATTGCGCAGAGGCAGATCACGCCATCTTCCCAAGTAGCTCACTGTTACATGCACTCACGCTGTGCCGCCCACTGGCCCAAGCATGTCACATGTGTTAACTCCGATCCTTACAACAGCCCTAAGAGGTAGTTACTCTTATCCTCCCCATTTTACAGCTGAGCAAACTGATGCACAGAGAAGCCGCCTGACCTGCCTTAGGTCACACGGCAAGTCTGGAGGGGAGCACCTTTGCAAGGGTCTCAAAAATAGGTTCTAAACCCCCAATTTAGGAAAAAAGGTTCACAATACAAAGCTGGCCTGAGAAACCAGCCTGTGAATGCCAATCAAAGGCTCCTTGGCTGAGAGTTCAAGGACTAAGGGAGGGAAGGGGAACGAGTCTTTTAGGGGCTGGAATGTCCCTTTCTTAGAAGCACCCAAAGGGCTTCCTCCTGTCAAAGCCACAACTCACCGATATGTGCGTGACATTTCTCGGGCTGCAAGTGCGTCGGCATTTTCTTGTTTGAGTCTCACAAACACCCTACTATGTACAGGTGGAACCAGCATGATTTACAGATGAGGTTGCAAGGAGCTTAGCGCACAGCTTGACACACAGTCAGGACTCAGTTCTCACTTGCTGGAAGAGCTCCTGAATGACTAGATGTTTAGAGGACTGGACGGATGGGTGAGTTTCTGGAGGGACGGACAGATGACAGCAGAGTGGGCTCATACTTCTGTGTGGGGGCTGCACACGCGGCGTCTGCTTCCTGCATCGAAATCACAGTAACGCGGCCAACCCCTAGCTCACCAAGAGCCCAAACCCAACTCCCGAGACCCCTTGTCCTGTGCCTGCCCTACAAGTCCTTCTCCAGGGAGTCTGGAAAAAGCCCCTCTCAGACAGGGGAGGGACGGGGCCCCGTCTCCTGTCATCTGCTCTGATGGGCCTGGCCCTTCCTTGGATGTGCCCGTCCTGCCCGGGAGGAAGGGCCATTTCCCCTCCTCTCCGCTGATGTCTCAGTGGCGGCTTCTCCGCTGTTCAGAACCCTCCCTGGCTGCCACGCTCTGGCCCGGCTGGGAAGAGAGCACCGCAACCTCTGATTGGATTTCTCTTTTCTGGGTTCAAGCTCGTGCAAAGGAAAGCATCCTCTGAGGTCACAGCTTCTGGGCCCCATGGGTGGCCGATCAATGCTCCTACTCTTAGCTGAAGGTTGGAACCAATTAACCGTGTTAGCTTCTGCCTCCGGGGCTGTGTCTGCAGGCTCGGCTGGGGCTGTCGGAGTTATGAGCCTGCAGCCTCAGCTGACTGTGTCCTCCTGGAGGCCAGAGCCTCCGGGTAAGAGCTGTGCCCTGGCCTGGGCACAGCTGGAGCATCCTCTGCCTGTTCTAGCAGCCTGTTCCTGAGTCCTGCCTCTTTTGCCCGATGCCATGGAGGCTCATCTCCATTCCCAGGGGAGCAGGCTGGGCAGCCCATCTCCCTCTGGCCCGGGAGCTGGGACGGAGGAAGTGCAGTTATGACAGGTGGTCCGGAAGTCCAGAGGCCCAGGGTCCGGACCCCTCTGCTCTTGCAGCCCTGCCTCTCTGCCAGGGGATGGGGCTTCCCTGAGTGAGGCTGGGGTGTCAGCCCATCCAGGGTGTCCTCATTTGTCTTTGGTGAAAGTCTTAGGAACCAAGGCACAGAGGAGAGGGAGGATGCGTCGGTGCCGTGAACTTCGCAGTGATTTTGCCCTGTGCAAGGCCCTCCGAGGGGCAAAAGGACATGAAAATGAGCAAGACCACGCGTTTGCCTTTCAGGGGCCATTTGTCGTGGGATGACAGACACTCTTAAGTCTGTGTGATACATGGCAGGCTCCGTCCCCTAATAGGGGTCCAAAAACACAGCTAGGAAGGAGGAAGAAGGAATTACATTTTAACTAGGGGGTAGGAGAGGGGTGATTCAGGGGCCTGAATCTTACCCAGGGAAGTGCCAGCCTGGCGTCTGGTGGTGCACCTGCCATCAGGCCTCCCCTCCCGCCATCACTCCCGTCCCGAGCTCACGCGGGGGACGGCGCTGAGATGCTGCCCCTCGGGGGTCTCTGCAGGTGAGCAGCGCGCACAGCAGTCATTTCAGGGGCAATTTAGACATCCAGGGCTCATCAGGAAAGATAGGTGTGAACCCAGCTCCTCGAGGTCGCTATGGTAACCACTTACAGGGCTTAGCTGGTGACAGGAAGGGAGCCGGGAGCCCGGGGCTGAGTCACCCTGAGGGGGAGGCTGTCCCTGGGTGGGTGGGGGATTCAGGTCGGACATAAGGAGGGCCTGCCGACAGCAGTGTGACCCTTCGACATCCGCAGCTGTTCCTGCAGGAGGCTGACTGACTCTCAGACCGGCACGTGTCCAGGGGTTTGAAGACCTGGCCCAGCAGACTGGAGGGTCCATTCTTTGTCACCTCAGGTGCCTGGGCACAGGCATGGCAGAGGAGATAGGAAAAGAAGAAACAGACTGGCTCTCAAGGTTCCGTCAACCTGGCCTCAGCTGACTTCCCCGTGTCTCGTCTCTGAGCACAGTGTACACCCTGGTACCCACTGTCACCTCAGGGTCCTGTGATCCAGCCCCACCAGCCTGTCCCCTGTCCCAGGAGGGACCAGGCCCTCCACTTGTGTGAGCGTGTGCTGGTGCGTCTGCCTGACGTGCCTTTTCTTCTCCTGGGAACCCCAGCCCAGCCTCAAGACAGGTGGGATGCTTGTCCTTTCTAATAGCACCTGCATTTCCTAATGCCCCGTCCCTAACCCCTCCCAGGGCACCTGTCATGGATCGGGCGAGGTGCCGTGTGGGTGTCTCTGATACCCACCAGAATGGCAGCACCTAGCCAGCAGTTGTGTGCCCGGCTGGTCTCTGGGTGGCAGGACCCAGCAGGCCCCATGGTGCTGGCTGGGAGAATGAGTGAGCGAGTGTGGTGGTGCTCGCAGGCAGGCCCCACAGAATGGGAGCCGTGCTCAAACCGTCCGCAGTCAGCACTGGGGTACAGGCTAAGCGGCTGTTGTGGTTGATTACAGGGGGCTCCAAGTACTTTACAGTTTGCACAGCCTAAACAGATGGAAACCTGCAGCTTTCTTTCTGTTGACCGGGTTGTCAAGGCCTGAGTACTGTCCTGGCCAGACTAGGGTCCCGGGTTTTCCCTTCAGGATATATATGTCCATCCATCCATCCATCCATCCACTGTCTATCTGTGGTCTATGTGTGCTTGCATATGTAATGTCTGTATCACCTACCCTGTCCTCTAGGTGTATCTGTCACCTATTTTTATGTATCTTTCCACCATATCATCTGTTTATATGTATCGTCTGTACCCTATCAGTCCGTCATCCATGTGTCTGTGGTCTGTCCATATGTGTCTGCATGTATACGTATCTCTGTCATCTCTATCTGCCTACCACATTTTGTCCACCTAACGGAAAGGTGACTTGCTCAAGATTTGGCCGCTGGAGGGTCCAGAAGGGATGAAAGCGAGGAAGAAACTGGGCAATCAGAGGAAGAGGAGGGGCTGGCCGGGAAGCACGGCCGGTGGGCGGGCGCTTATTGCGGGCTGGGGCAGGGGTGCCGAGGAGCGGGCCAAGAGCTGCCCAGGATGCGTCGGGCGGGCCGGGACGGAGCCGCTCAGACGCTGGCTGCAGACCGGGCGCCGGGGCTCCGGGGGTGATGTCATTCGCAGCAGTGACGAGGCAGGGGGGGCATTGGGAACGCCCCCGCCCAGGGCCCCGCGCGGCCGCCGCCAGCCCGCGGGTGGCGCTCTCGGGGCACCGACCGGGACTTCCGGGTGACGACTGGGTGATCCCGGGTGGGAAGGCGCGGGCGAAGGGGCAGGGCACCGCCGAGCGGAGATCAGGGCCTGCGGCTTCCGCACGGAGGGCTCGGGGGCGAGTGGTGTCCGCGCCTGGCGCCCCTGCGCCCTGCACCCCGCCGCCTCTACGCCCCACGCTCCCTTCTCCCCACTCCCGCTGCGCTCTGCATCCCGCGCGCCCCTCGCCTCCGGGTCGCTTTGCGGAGCCCGGAGCCTTCCCACCCGCTCAGGGCGAAGGGAACGCGCGGGGACCTCGGCAAACCGCGCCTTGTCTGCGGTGGGGACGGAGGAGGGTCCTGCCCAGGCATCAGGCTCTTGGTGGAGCTCACCGCCCTTTCCTCGGCCCTTTCCTCTTCCGGTGGCTGCGCCCCGGGGGCTGGCCACCCCCTCGAGGGGCGACCGGGCGGGGCGGCCTCGGGGCGGATGGGGCAGAGGAGTGGGGGCGGGGAGGGGAGCCTGGAGGTCCGCAGAGAGCCGGTTGACCCAGTACTGGCCGCCGGACTGTAGGAGCTGAGGCTTGGAGAGGGGCCTGGTCTGAACTGCGGCACCACCGCCCACCGTGGGGTGTCTCGGCCTCAGCTCTTCCCGCCCCTGGCCTCACTTCCTCCACGGTCTCAGGTGGGTTAGGGACCCCCACGCTGCGCCGGTGTCTGGGGCATTCATGGGGGAGGGACCGTGCTCTAGGCACATGGCCGAGCTGGGCTCCCAGCCGACCCTCTGTCCTGCCAGTTTGCCCTTCCCGCCTTCCATTTCTCACCCGACTCACTCCCTTCATCTCCCCACCCCCAGCTTCCTCTGCCTCCTCTTTCCTTCTGGTTCCGAGTGCAGCCAGGCTTTGGAGGGCCTGCGGGGGGCAAGTCCCAACTTCAGCCAGTCCTGCTGCTTGCCTGAGGCGGGGGAAGCCCAGAGCCACCTGGCCTGGCGCCCACGCCGGGCTTCAGACACTCCAGTGGGAGACATCCGTCTTGGCCAGGCCTGGCTGGGTTATCTGCCAGTCCCCCTGCCCAGCCCCACTCTCATCTAACCCGGGACCCCTGCCTCCCTCCCTCCCGGGGGTGATGGGGTTTCTAGCAGATGGGGAGTTCCTGCAAAGAAGCCCTTGGTGCATTTAGGCAGTCCTCTTTGCTATAAATATTCCCCTTCCCCTAAACCTTTCCTAAATAATCTGGAAAATCTGGACAAAGGGAAATTAATCCCTTTTCAGGGACTTGGGCATCTCGGAAGTGCTCTGAGGAGTAAAAATAAAAGTGCGGCATGAGGGGATTTCAGAGCAATGCTAAGGAGGTTGAAACGGGAACTGAGGGAATTTGGATTACTTAAAAAAATGTGGTGCCTTTCCCGGAGTGAACACAGCAGTGCGCAGCACGCAGACGGAGCTGTTAGCAGGGCTTTGGGAGTGTCCCTACAGCTTGCTCCCAACTCAGGTCCTGACTGCTCTCATCATAGATTAGTTTTGTCTGTTCTAGAAACTGTGTGAACAGTCATCACTGCACGCTCTTTCATGCCTGGCTTCCTCAGCTCCGCATTATGTTGGCAAGAATCAGCCAGGTTTTGCACGTGGTTGGAGACGGTTTGGAATTTGGGTAGCCTTCTGAACGAGACTTAATTGTTCTCTCCAAGAGAGTGGAGGGGCAGCGGAGGGTGCTGAGGGGCCCTTCCTCACAGTACTGAATGTCTGCACTGTGGCCTCGGGACGGAGCCTTGACCCAGATCTGCACTGAATGACCCGCAATCCTGGAACCTAAATTTCTCTTAGCAAATTGCCTTTCCTTTCCCCCAGGAAAGACTTTGAGCTGAGACTAAACCTGGAAAAGTGATGCTGAAAGGAAAACATCAAACGACCCCATTAAAAAGTGGGCAAATGACATGAAAAGAAGCCTTTTAAAAGAAGATAGGCTAAAGGCCAATAAACATACGAAAAAATGCTCAACATCTGAAATCATCAGGAAAATGCAAATCAAAACCACAATGAGATACCACCTAACTCCTGTGAGAATGGCTTTTGTCAAAAAGTCCCAAAACAACAGATGCTGGCGTGGATGTGGAGAGAAAGGACCACTTACACACTGCTGGCGGGACTGCAAACTAGTTCGACCTCTGTGGAAAGCAGTATGGAGATGCCTCAAAGAACTAAAAGTAGACCTACCATGTGATCCAGCAATCCCGCTGCTAGATATTTACCCAAAGGATAAAAAAGACATTTTATAAAAAAGACACCTGCACTCGAATGTTTATAGCAGCACAATTCAGAATCGCAGAGATGTGGAAACAACCCAAGTGCCCATCAATACACGAGTGGATTAACACAGTGTGGCTTATGTATACCATGGAGTTCTACTCAGCCATAAAAAAAGATGGTGAACTAATACCTTTTGTAACAACCTTTATGGAACTGGAGACCATCCTTCTAAGTGAAATATGGCAAGACTGGAAAAACAAACACCGCATGTACTCACTATTAAATTGGAACTAAATGATCGACACTCGTGTGTGTATATGGAAGCAAAATTCAACGGAAGTCGAGCGGGGCCTGGGGGAGGAGTTGGGTAAAGTCACACCTGATGGGTACAGTGCACACTGTCTGGGTGAGGGACACGCTTATAACATTGACTCAAACTGTACAAAAGTAATTCGTGTAACGGAAACATTTGTACCCCCGGAAATGTTCTGAGTTTAAAAACAAAACAACCAAAAAAGAATGTTGGGTGAACCTGCCTGCATTCCTCATGACCGCAGGAGGGAGCCGGCGGGGCTCTGCTCCCCACAACCTTAATGGAAGCGTCTGCTGTTTGCTGGGGCCTGTTGTGTAATTACTGTCCTCTGGGAGCCCATGCGGGATTCTCCTGCCTTTAGGGAAAGAACATTTTCTGGCCGCCACAGGTTAACAGTTTCCCTTGAAATGTTTTCCTTTTGTGGTTCGTTCTGTGCTTGCTTTTGAAAATGTGGTCATTTTTAAAAATAAGAATTCATTTTCCTAGAAGGGGAGTGAGGGGCGGCTACACTCCTCTGGACGCTCTGCTTCCTCATGCACAATGAAGATTGAGATTACACAGGACAGACGCTTAGGGGCTCTGAAAATATGGATTATGCAAATGAGCTATTTAAGGACCTTTAAAAATGCTGACCCAGTCTGCGAGTATTTACTGGCTGTTAGGAACGTGGACTGTCTGAATGTGCTTCGGGGACCCTTAAACTCTCCTATTATGATGGATCGAGAGGGCCCAACAAATCCCTTCTGGCCCGTTAGGCTTGGCCTGTCCGCCATTGTGAGTAAAGGCGGGTGGGGGCAAAGCTGAGTGCTGAGCAGTGGCCGGGGGTGGCTTTGGGTCTGTCCTGCAGGCCTGGATATCGGATGAGGAGGTTGGTGGCCTCACAGGGACCCCCAGCAGAGTGGCTCAGGCACAAGTGGGCTGGAAGACCGGGCTGCAGACAGGACGACTAGCGGTCCCGGGACTTCTAGTCTAGCAAAACCCTGCTACTTAAGGAGCCTCTCTGAAGAAGGTTTTGATTTTTGTTTAATTCATTCTGCAAAGCAGGGGTAGAGAACGGGTGTAAATAGGAGGGTGCCGGTTTCTGTGCCAATGGAGGGCGGCTCTCCTGTCCCCACTGCTTCTGGGAGCAGTGGATTCATGGCTGGTGGGGTCCCACCAGCAACCAGGTCCCAGGCCAGATGCGGGCACTGCAGTTCGCCAGAAAGGGGCATGTATTGCATGGTCCTCTTAATGAATTTGTGGCGGCAAATTGCTGGTATGAAGAAAGTCTGTCTCTCCCGTCTGGAGCCCACCTCCGCCCGGCCAATGCAGAGCCCTCGGCGGCAGCCGGGAGCAGGCATGCGCGCCTCAGGTTGGCACGCAGGGCCTGCTTCCTGATGCCTGTGCCCTTCAGGGTCTCCCTAGATCTCCTCCTCTCCGCTCCTCCTTGATGGGGAAACTCCAAGTAAACCACGTGGTGGTTAAGGTTGGGCACCTCCGTCTCCTCCTACGGACCACAGATGAGTCCTTCAACCTCTCCCAGCTCCAGTGCACTTGTGAAGTTTTGGTGATACCTGCCGCTTAGGCTTGCTCTGCGGATTAAACGCCTGCTGGGTGGTAAGGTCTTCAGACACGTTAGCTTGGAGACCCAGGCTCTCATCGCACTTGACACCCAACCTGCTGTGTGGCTTTGGGAAATTCACTTCCCCTCTCTGGGCCTCATTTCATCTTCAAACTGAGGAGTGAAGGACATCTACAGATGCGTCAGGGCTCTCATGGCTCTTATATGGCAAGGTGCTGTAGCTCAGCGAGGTACCACCTCCTCCTTGAGGAGGCTAAGGATGTTAGCAAGGCCTAGGATGACAGCTGTCCAGAAAGTGCAGAAGATTATCAGAATGGAGTTGCATTTATTACCGGCATTGATTAGACATGGCCTGACATAAGATAAAATGTATTAGTTTGTGGTGGTTAATGAGTTGTTAATGTAGCACAGTGCCTAGCCTTTTTGGCATCAGGGACCGGTTTCATGGAAGACAATTTTTCCATGGACCGAGGGAGGGGAGGATGGTTTTGGGATGATTCAAGCACATCACATTTATTGTGCAGTCAAACCTCTCTGCTAATGGTAATCTGTATTTGCAGCCACTCCCCAGCACTAGCATCACCGCCTCGGCTCCACCTCGGATCATCAGGCATTGGATTCTCATAAGGAGTGTGCAGCCTAGATCTCTCACATGCGCTGTTTACGGTAGGGTTCGTGCTCCTGTGAGAATCTAACGCCCCCGCTGATCCGACAGGAGGTGGGGCTTCCGCAGTGATGCCGGCGATGGGGAGCAGCTGTAGATGCAAATGAAGCTTCTCTTGCTCCCCCACTGCTCACCTGCTTTGTGGTCCGGTTCCTAACAGGCCACGGACTGGTACGGTCTGAGCCCGGGGGTTCGGGACCGCAGTGTTGATGTGCCTGTGGATTGGTTACTGGAGAAGGCTATTGAAACCAAGATGAATCCAGAGAAAAGATTAAAGCAAGATTAATCCAGAGAAGAGGGGGAAATTGAAGGAAAGGAGAGGGCAGGGTGTACACGTGGGGATGGGTGGGGACGTGGACGGCAGGGCCTTTTCTCTTGCTTACATTTCCCAGCTCTCCGCCTCCGTGGCCCTGGAAACTCCTGGGAACGCTAAGATTGGAATTCAGGGCTGCTGTCGATGATGATGATGATGATGATGATGACGATGGTAATATTAGCAGCAGTAACGACTACACTCGTAATGAAAATCACTCACCGTTATTGAACCCCTGCTATGTGCCAATGGTGTTGTGAACACTTTACGTGTATTGAGTCATTTGTTCTTTCTTAAGAGATAGGTGCTGTTGTGATCTCTATTTCACAAATGAGCAAAGGGAGGACCAGAAAGGCTAAGCAACTTGCTGGGTGAAATTTATCTGCACAGCAGTATCCTAGCAGCTGAGGTCCCAGAGGGGCTTGGGAGGCCATTAGCTTCCCTCGTGTCCCACCCAGCAGTCAGGGCTGGGGGAGCTGTGGGTGGGTGGGGTCCCATGGCTTGGATGCCAGCTCGGCGGTGGCTGAGGTTGGTGGCTGAGGTGGTTGAAGTAGGTGGACTCCTTCTCCATGTGCTCTGAGGGAGGCTCTAAGGCCCTGCCTACTGTGTCCCAGACTCCTCTTCAGGGTCCTTAGTGGGTATGAGAATAACTCGGGGTTCCTGTCAGGGACATGTTGGACACCCCCACCTACGGGAGCACCGTGGCTCCTCCATTGCCTGCCCCTGCCTGACGCCACCTGCCCAACCCCTGAGCTCCCAGCACAGCGCCTGGCGGGCGCACACCTGAGCTGTTGCACTGCACCGGCCTCTGTCCCGGCTGTGGCTACATCAGGCGACTTCTCTAGGACCACGCACTGCCCTCGTGGAGGAAGGGGCTGTGGTGTATATGGGAAGGAGCGTGAGTTCGGAGCCAGAATTCAAATGCCAGTTCTGCTGTGGACTGTCAGGCAAGTCACTTAATGGATCAGAGCCTCAGTTTTCTTATCTGTTAAACGGGGATAATAGTCGTGACTCGGTTGGGTTGCTGGGAGATGTAGAGGCAATGTATACAGTATGTTTTGCAAAACGCCTGGTGTATAGAAGGCACGGCAGGGCAGATGGGGGTCACGTGGTCACGTGAATGACGAATGGGCACAGCACTCAAGCCGGGCTTGGGCCCCGCGTGTACCGTACTGTGATGGGAAGTGTGTCCTTGACCTCCTGTGACTATCTGGTTTAACTTTGTGTCAGTGTCACAAAAGGAAGAAAGATGGGCAGGTGCCGTTTTAGACAAAAGGATAATAAAGCCTGACAATGGAACGGAATGCGGGAGTCTTGAAATTGGGTCAAAAAAATTGTTTTTTAAAAAGCTATAAAGGAAATTTTGGGGAAAACTGGGAAATTTGGAATATGGACTGCTTACTTATTGTTACCGAATCAAAAACACATTCCTTGGTTGGGATTATAAAAATGTTTACTGAGTGTCAGTTGTGTGCTGTATTCGGATTTCCTTAGTTTTCCCTGAAGTCCTTTCTCCGTCCCAGGATGGCTTCCGGATGCCACACTGTGTTTAGCCATCTCGTCTCCTTGGACGTTGCTAGACTCTGGCAGTTTCTCTGACTTTTCTTGTTTCTGATGACCTTGACAGTTTTAGGGCGCACAGGTTAGGCATTTCGTAGAAGGCCTGGCACCAGTTTTGAATCTAAATGTGTCTTGTTCCAAAGCTTGTGCTATTTTCACCAAACTCTGTTTCTTTGCTTTAGAGGAAGAGTGAGACACACACACACAGACTGAGCTTGATTGATTACTGTGGCATGATTTGCTCAAGGCCAACAAGCTCCAGAACAGGTCCAACCCGCACCAATCGACTTTCCGGGAGAGGCATAACGGAGCCCTCTGAAACAGAGGAAGGGGATGGGACCTTTGGCTGCCAGAAAGGCACAGACTGAGCAAAGGAAGGGGCTTGGGCATTGGGTGATGGCCAGGGCCCGGTGTCCAGAGAGGGTTCACGGAATCTCTTCCAGGAATTTCCTTTCCAGGCCGGCACCTTGCTTCCATTTAATTAAAAACGGCCTTCTCCACCTTGAGGAAATGAAACAGCAGAGAGACTCTGTAGGGTAGACTCGTGATGCTCCAATACAGGTAGTATATGTGTGTCGAAGTACAATTGCGTGCTCGGCAAGGAAGAAAACAATGCATTGGGACGCCGGTTCAGTCTTGCAAACCATTTGGCTGCAGTGACCCAGTTTCCTCACTAGAGGGCGCGAGTCAGACTGCTCTTCGGCGCACCTGCCGCCTCCCTCGGCTGCCCCGGAGCTTCCAGGCCCACCGCCCAGCAAGGCCGGGTTCTTGCCCCATGTGCCTTCAGCAGTCTTGGTGCCTCTGGGAGAATCACTCCATCCCACAGGTCCGTTTCTTCTTCTCTGACACGCGTGCGTTGGGTTGGGTGTGGAGTCTGGACGTTGTCCTCGTGGCTGGAGCTAAACCCACCGTCGGAGTCGCAGGGAGACAGCGCGGTCAGTCACCTTCCTCGCCCGTGTTTCCCTTCATCCTCTGTAAGTCTGTAGGCAACACTGGCTTTCTCCTGCTGGTCTTAAATCTTGGGATTTGGGGAGAAGCCTTCTTGTCCCCGCCGCATGAGGGCATTATGGCCTGGAGCCGAGCGTCCAACACTCTCACCTGTACCAACCCAGCCGGGTGCAGGACAGAACGCGTCCCCGTCCTCTTTGCGCTGCGCACTGTTGGGTCACATCTGGACAACATCTTTTTTCAGAACATTTCATTTATTTTGGAAGCTACGAGGAAACGTCCCCCTGTCCCCATAACATTGCCCGAATTCTTCTCTTTTGAAACTAGAATCTGGTGACCGTTGATTTATTTTTTGTTCTGGAAATAAGGAAGTATAAATAGAGAAAACTCTCACTAATGAGAGAAACCATCTACCCAGAAACCATCTGTCAACATCCTGCCTAATTTCATTTCAGTATTTTCACACATTAACGAGAACAGATTGTAAATACTATTTGTAGCCCGCCTTTTCCTCTTAACGTCGTGCTCTATTGTGAGCACGTACTCAGTCGATAGACTAGAACCTGACGCCGCGCGTCACAGCCGTGTCCTTCGTGCTGGACGTAAACCTGCTGCGGGTTTCTCAGAGGACGTGAGTGACGCCGTGATCGACCCTTCACAAACACAGGGTTCACAAACCCTTACAACTGAAGCCCCCTTCCCGATATTAAAGCATGTTTGGTGGGTTTGAAGGAGGAAAGAGTAGAAAATATGCGAGAGTTTCTGTTTTCTTCCAGGCGGAGAGAGGAGGGCACTATGTGCTTGACGTTAACCCTCAGAGCAGTTCCCCCGCTTACGGACGGGAAGCAGAGGCTTGGACAGATTCGGGAGTTTGGGGTCACATAGCTAGTTGGTGGCTGCCTGGTTGGCATGTCCCTTGCAGCCATGCTGCTTGGAGCAGGAGGAACAGATTGTGTAGGGTCTGGGACAGGATGCGTGGGGTCTGGGCCCACCACCAAGAAGGGTGGTGAGACCATGGGTGTAGGGGTGCTTGTCTGCGGGGAGCCCAGGGGCAGTGGAGGAAGTGAGCGCCCCAGTCCAGTGACCTGGAGGGAGCCGACCCCCTGGCTCTCAGGGCTGAGCGTCCGCCAAGCTTTGCAGCCTGCTCTGCTGGGGACAGAGCCCAGGGGCCAGCCGCGCCAGCGCCCGCTCTTGTCCACGCTTTGCTCTACCACTGCTAATGAGTCTGAATCAAATCTTTCTGACATTACACTCATACATTTGAAGTGGAGCTTTTACCAGGCTTGTCAGTAAGATGGAGAAGGGAGGGTGAGAAGGAGAGGTGAATTCTAGGAATTTGGGCTATTTTTAAACACATCCTTGTTATTCTAGAGCTCGCAGGTCACCGGTACCAGAGAAGAATTCTGCCGATGTGACAGCTGGTGTTAAAACAATTAGGCTCAAAATGACAACCAAGGGGTGTGTCTGTGTGTGTCTGTGGCCTCTGCTCTTCTTTCTTCTCCTTATATTTTAGGGGAGCTTGCCTGGGAATGTCTTGTTCGGGGCCAGCCACACCAGTGAGAGGAGGGGGCCTGGGAAGGGGGTGCTGGACCCTGTCTCAGGAAGGCTGGGGCCCCTGCTGCACGCACAGGCGTCACTCCTGACCTGCCACCCCCCCTCCCTGGCCTCAGCCTTCTTTTCTGGAAAATACAGAGGGGTCTTAGAACCTCTGTAGACCTCCCTACTGCTATGGGATTGCGACTGCAAGTGTGTGTGTGTGTGTGTGTGTGTGTGTAGGTGTGTGTGTGTGTAGGTGTGTGTGTGTGTAGGTGTGTGTGTGTGTGTAGGGGTGTGTGTATGTGTGTGTGTGTGTGTCGGGGTGTGTGTGTGTGTGTAGGTGTGTGTGTGTGTAGGTGTGTGTGTGTAGGTGTGTGTGTGTGTGTAGGGGTGTGTGTATGTGTGTGTGTAGGTGTATGTGTGTGTAGGTGTGTGTGTGTGTAGGTGTGTGTGTGTAGGTGTGTGTGTAGGTGTGTGTGTGTGTAGGCGTGTGTGTGTGTGTGTAGGTGTGTGTGTGTGTGTGTGTGTGTGTAGGTGTGTGTGTGTGTTTGGTCGGTGGGGCAAGAGGGGAGAGTTAAAGGCAGATTTTTCTTATTAATCACTTCTTTCCCTAAAGCCAGCCCCCCTCTCACGGACCACAGCAGTCTTCACGCCACATCACGCACACGCACACGCACACGCACACGCACACACACACACATTCAGACACGTTTCAGTCGCCACCGTTTCTAGATACAGGAGACAAAAAGCTAAGGGAATGGAGTTGGGGGTGGGGTGGTGTTTTATTCTTCTTCAAGGAGGAACATTGCAAAGGAAACCTGTGATCTGGAAAATTTACTTCTTGCTCTTAGCAGTGGAGACATGTGTTCTAGTCATCCTCACTTAGCGTCTGCTGTATGCAAAGAATGTCAGGAAAAAAGCAGAGGACATAGAAAAGCAACTCGAAGCTTCCCCGGCATTAGCTGGGAGCAGTCACAAAACTGCCGGCACTGGGCGGAAGTGACCGACGAGGGGAAGGGCACGCCGGGGTTTCTGACGCCAGCGCGTGTTTAGCTGGGCCGCCCCCCGGTTCCGCACGCCCCGAAGTGCCTTTAGTAGAACATGGAAAGTCATGATGAGTTACGGTGGAATATGTTAGTCAATATCTATGAAAACTCTGATTGATCAGGGAGCCGGTGACAGATGATGATCACTGAGGAGTGTATTTAGTTTTCCCTAGAGGAATCTGTAGCATAGAATTCCAGAGCTTTGGTCCTGAAAGGGGTTTCTGGGAGGATCTGTTTCAGTTCCTCTTTGTCGTATAGCTAAGGAAACAGAGCCCCAAGGGGAGGTGACCTGCCCAAGGACGCAAGGCCAGCATAGGTCGCAGACCTTTGATTTGATTCGACCACATTCGCTCGGGCCTCATCCAGCCACGCTGGCGCTCCGCAAGGAGAGGGGAGGCTGTCAGAGGGATCCCGGCCTCGGAGCAAAACCCCGCAAGGGGAAGGTGTGAGACCTGAGGGAAATCCATGAACATGTGTTCAGGCTGCTGTTACAAACGGCCACAGGCTGGGAGGCCTGTGGACAGCAGAGATTTCTTCCTCACGGTCCCAGACGCTGGGAGTCCAAGGTCGAGGTGCTGGCAGCTTCGCTGTCTAGTGAGGACCCACTTTCTGGTTCACAGATGGTGCCTTCTTGATGTGTCATCGCGTGGTGGGGGGTGAGGGAGCTCTCTGGGCCCCTTTATAACAGCACGAATCCCATTTGTGAGAGCTCCACCCTTGTGACCTGATCACCCCAACCCCACCTCCAAATGCCGTCACCTTGGGGGTTAGGAGTCCAGCGTACGAATTCTGGGTGGACTCGAGCATTCAGACCCCACCAGGGTGATGTGTACAGACGGCAACCTCTCTGACTTTACGGCAGGGCTGCCCTCCACGGGGCACGCTGTAGACGTGGGTCCCTCAGTCCTCACGGCCACCCCGGGCAAGTGCAGGCTGAGCTGCACGCTCTCCCGCCCCGGGCGCTGCCCACCCTGGCCCTGCCGCGTCTGGCGCAGTGCGCTCCTGCACAGGTAGGGACCAGAGTCATTCTCTCGCGTCACCTGGATCCGTGGCGGATGGTGAGGAGAGAGGCGTTGGAGCGAAAGCAGGTGAAAGCTCCCGGGCCTGCCCGGATGGAGTCCTGGTGGCAGAATCAGCTCTGTTCTCGTTGGAGCGTCACACCGATGTTCCCGTGTCGTTCCCCAAAGACCAGCAGTCTCTGGAGGCAGAAGCCTGGCTTGGTCCAGAGGGACTCCCCCTAGAGCAGGGTTCTCTCCCTGGCATCAATTAGGTAACCGTGCACAGAGGCATTTTCCTGCCGAGTCTCCACTGTTTTCCTGGGACTCTCAGAAGCTGAGTGACTTCCTCCAGGGGCCAGATCTGGGTGGTGCAGAATCTGGGTGGGGAGCCCTTTCCGTAGGATGTGAGAACCTCAGGGAGCTCAGCTGTGGGGACTGTCACGTGGAAACATCCTGAGAAATCCTGGGAAACACAAGGGATGAAAGCTCTGCCTCCAAAGGTGGCCCGAGAATGGCTGGAAGGATCTGGGGCCGCCTGGCTCCCTACTCCCTGGAGGAAGGACCGCACCCCCGGCAGGCCCGACTCTCGCGTTCGCAGCCTTCCGCCGGACAGGGCCCCTCTGCCCCGTTCGCTTCGTCCTCTGGCTTGTCGCAGCCTCCACAGTAGACAGTTTTCCCAGTTTCTAGTTCAGCCTCGCAAATTAACACCCCAATTTAACAGCTCACATATGGATTTGCCTATCTCCCGCCTCTCACCAGCATGCACTGACGGTGCAGACAAAATGCGCTCTTGTCTACACAGCCTGCACGATCACGGGCTCCTGAGGCTGTGTGCGATGTCGGTGTAGCCGAGTCCCACTTGCTGCGGGATTTTCTCAGATGATGCCACCGTCCACACAGAAAGAGGCCTCACTATAGATTGGCTAAGAGGTGACCTGTGACATGGAGTGTGTCTTCTGTGTGTCCACCCATCCGCTCTTCTCCCATCCGCATGTCGTTGCCGTCCTGCTGTCCTTGTCCTGGGCTGAAAGGGGGAGGCGTCGTGAGCTTTGGAACTAGACAGATTTGTATTTGCATTCTGGCTCTATTATTTATCAGTTCTGTGAACTTAGACATAAGTTACCAAAGTTCTCTGAGTCAGTTTCCGCATCTGTGAAATGGGCATGTTTTTCTCTTCTGCAGCTGTGCTGCTGGTTACATGATAGATGCATAATGGAGAGGAGGCTCTCAATGTGCGTCAGTGTCCTAAGCCTTGGAGGCAGCTGAGTGTGGAGACGACGCATAGGTCATTTCCAACTCTGATCACAGAGTCCAGCTCCCAGATTCAATTCTTAGAGCCTCACGGTAACCAGGCTTGGGGACAGGCACCGTGCAGGGCCCACCTCTGCCCTTCCTGTGGCAGGAAATCTTCCTGCTGCTCCACCACTGACCCCTGCTAGACCCAAGCCCAAGTCCTCTGGAGCCTCGTGGGGAGCATCAGACCTGGAGGATTTGGCGGAGGGCCACCCTCAGGACAGGAGCCTGGAGCCAGGCCCGGGGAGCTGGCCCAGCCGAGGCTGCCCCTGAAGACAGTGCAGTAACTCGGAATGACAGTGCTGAAAGCACATGGCAATCTCACGGTTGGCTCAGATTGGAGTTGACTTCCAGGGTTCTGGTTCCCCGGGGTCCCTGGCAGGGGGATGGTGGGTGGGCCACATGGCACCGTGGGTGCTTTGCCGAGGGACTTTAGTCCCCTGCTAGGGGTTGGGGGTCCAGGCCCAGGGGCTGGCGGGGCTTTCAGGGGCCCAGCCAAGGGGGCTACAGTTTCTAGTGGGTTCCAGCTGCAGCAGGTAAGTGACATGCCCAACAGGATCTAGGCCGTATGACAGGAGGAACGGGGCTTTGTGGGTACAAGGCTTTGCTGAGCTCAGGGCTGTAGCTGCAGAATTCACTCTGGGCCCTCCCCGATTGGCATGAGGTGGGCAGAGTGGTGGGGGGGTGAGTGAGATGGGGAGCCCTAGACCCCCTTTGGATAGCAGGGCTGGTGAGCGATTGAAACTCTAACACAAACATTCCAAAGGCCCACAGAGGAGGAGCCAGGTGGTCTGAATGGGTCAGAGTCAAGTGGGCTGGGGGTGGATTGCTGGATTACAAGGGGGTCACAGCGTAAGATGGGCCAGGAGCTGCACAGAGGGGAGACTCGGGACAGCTGCTGACGTCTCTCCTGCTATGCACTCCTGCCGGTGCACCTGTGTCGGGAGCTGCAGGTATGGGGGCGCCTGCTCCTGGAACGGCTGAGCTCTGAGCGTGTCCCACCTGAAGACGCAGGCCCCGGGCTGCTTGGCCGAGGGAGCCGAAGGCTATGTCCAGAGGCTGGGACAGCAGGGCCCGCCCCCTCCCCAGCTCTGCCCGGCCCCTTTCTTTCTTCTGTGACGTCACCTCTTCCCACTGCCCTCACACCCGGTCCCCTCCGCTGCCTGACTGCAGGGCTGTGCTGCGAGCTGTAGGCGCTGGTTGAGATGGATGGGCTGGTGAGAGGCATTCAGTGTGACTTGAATAGAAAGCGCCACCGCCTCGCCTGGGCGTGAGGGCGCGCAGCCAAAAAGTGGCGTCACTCAGGAGATTACTTTACTACTGGAGCTTGTCCTGAAAATAGCAAGTGCCCGTCCATGTTCCACTTCAGTTGCTATTTATGTCGATGTAGATACACACATACATATATATGCAGTTTTAAAAATAATCTTTTCTGTTTCCCACCTCCCTACTTCTCTTTCTCCTTGGTATTTGCTAGCGGAGATCAGACACCGGTTTTTAAAAGATGTGTAAAGATCCCAGACACCAGGACAGGTGACATTCTATGACCTTCTGAGGTGACTCACTGCCTCCTGTCGGCTCGGGCATTGGCTAGCACCATTCAGGAACTTAGGAGATCATGGAGATGCGTTTGGTGGCATTTTCCCAGGGGCTGTGGACGTGCCTCGAGGACCGTATTCTCTTCCCACCTCCTGCGTTAGTTACAGTGTCACGTGTCTCTTGAAGACTTTCTCTCCAGACGCAGGAGTGACTTGGTACACAGTCGCTGCTTGGCGAACAGGAGGGAGGAGGTCAGGGAATTTGTTCAAGGTCAGTGGCAAGTGGAGGCTCCGGGTCCTTCCTCTCAATGGCCAATCTAGGTCTCCCTTCATGACGGGAACAAGAGGAGTCAGAGTGCCCTTGAGCACGTTAGATCCCTTTTCAAGGTGCACAGGTTGAATCCTGAGCCCGTCACTATCCAAAGAAATAGAGACCTGTTTAGAGGCAGAGCTGGGGGTGGGCAGGAGAAGCACATCTGCCCCTCTGCATGGAGAGGGCATCGGGGACCACGCAGACATGAGAGCTCGGCACAGTCGGAGGGGTGGGCTTTCCGATAGATGGAGTCTGCATTCTAATAAGTAGCCACTAAAATCTGTTGGTCCATGGTGTATGTGTGTGTATGTGTGTGTGTTTATATGTGTGTGTGTGTATATATATATGGGGAAGTTTATTGTTAAATGGTGTCATATAATTTATCACCGTCTATTAATTTTCTGTAACCTCTTTTAAAAACAATCAGTGACTCAAGAGCAAAAGGCTGGATGGCGCTGACGTCACTGCCCTGCTGTTTATAGCCCCATGCCCCGAATAGTGCAGATCTTGGTATTTAGGCCGCGAAGGCCGTCGGCAGGACTCGTGCTGGTTCTGTGCTTCCTGCTGTGCCTGTCACATGGCGGTCTCATGACATCTGTTGTGAACCACCTGTTTATAGACAGGAAGCTAAAATGTGGATCCGGGATCTAAGCAGAGAATAGAATTTCCAGGTCTGTGTTCCTACTTTTATTTTTTCACGAAGCCTTACCCATGTCCTATATTTGGAAGCAAAAACAGAGAGCAGTGTTTGAACCAGTTCCAATCTGAATGTACGGCCAGGAGTGTGAAGAAAAATGCTGTCTTACACAGGATGGATCGAGAAAGTTGAGGGGAAAGCAGAGGTAGATGTTGAAGAGAAGTTACTGAAGACAGTAACTCTGCAACTCCAGCTTTAATGAGATTTAGACTAGAGCCACGGCTCTGGTCTGGTCTGGGTCCAGAGGCTAACCGCTGACTGCCCACGCAAGCGCACAGAGAACCCTGCTTGAACCCGGGTCACTGCTTGCATGGAGGGTTCCTAGCATATGCTTTTGTATTGATTTGAGCTGTTGTTTTGCCTCAAATTAAGACCTACGGCAACCCCGAGGACCCAGAAAAGATAGACTCGTCTTGTTCAGGTCTTAACATCCAAATTAATCTTGAAATAGAACCTGCTTCTTTGGATAGCCTCGGAATCAGAAAGATATTCAGGCCAGTCAGTTAACCAAGGAAGCAAGGAAGGGCTAACTGGAATTTAAAGGGAGAGAGGAAGGCAATTTCAGCTGCAGAAAGGGTTGAGCGCCGAGGACAGATCTGAACCACAGTGGGCTGTGACCATGGACAGCTCCTGCCAGGGCCGGAGCAGGCCTTTCAGCACCAGGGCCAGCGCCTCCACCCACTCCGGCTGGTGTGAAAATAACAGCAAGACATTCGGTAGCTGCCCCCAACTCTTACAGCCCCTGGATGGAGACTCCTTTGTACCAGGGCAGTTCTTTGCCACCACTGCATTGACAATCGCTTGTAGGTATAACCTCTACCTATCCAGATACCTGGCTGTCTCAAAACTTTTTGTTTGCTTGTTTTAATGCAGTGGGTCTATCATTTCTACAACCTCTCCTGTGGGATGGGGAGCGTGGAGGTCTCTGCATCTTACAAGGCAGGCTCTGCCGTCTGCAGGATAATGACCACCTCCCGTAGATCACACGCTGGAGCTGCGTCCACAACCCGATTCCCAGTTTACCTGAATGCAGACAGGTCAAAAACAAACCATATTTTATCGGATGCTGTTACAGGCAGCAAACAGCTCAGTCAAGAGATAGCAGGCCAGATGGGCTGGTTTGGCTAGATCATTTCTTTCCATGACATCTTTGAGGCTACTCCTCGTTTATAAGGGGCACTTTTTTCTAATAGTCTGTGACCCACACATGACATTTGCATGTGTACTCTGTCCCCTGAATCATCACAATATTATTAATAATACTTTTGATTGCATGTTATATGCTAGGCACTATAGCAAATGCTTTACCTGAATTATTTAATTGTCATCATCTCAATCCAGTGATGCTGGTATTATATTGGCTCAATTTTTATGGATAAGCCTGATATTTAGAGAAGCGAAGGAACTCAGTATATGTTACCTGCTCCTCAGGTGGTAAAGCCCAGATTTAAATCTACTCTTCCACCACCCTGCTATATCAAAAGCTGTCATTTTAACGTTTTCTCTCCCTCCCTGTGACTTCTTGCAGTTGCTGAAATGAATTTGCTTTTTAGAATTAAATCTAATGTTGAGATCAGTCATTTTGTGTCTCGTATGGTTTGTGGTTTGGGGCTAGCTTAGGTTTTGGCTAATGATTATGTCCTATTGTAATCACGGTGTGATGGCCCTGCTGGATGCCAAAGGAATGATAAGGAAAGTGTTAACCCACGTACAATTTCTGTGAGCCTTGCTGGTTTCTCACTATTCCTTTCCTTCAATCCAAGCAAATGGGTCTTTCGCTCACTCCTGTTCAACCACTGGGCTCTCCAGGTAACTGAGCTCACCTGAATATCACCCCTGTTAGGCATCACCCAGCACCCTCTGCCCTCTGTACCCACCACAGAGCTCGTGCCCTTACTAGCTTCTCGGTGCCCAGCGCCTGTGGTCGTGGTGAGTCAACAGACGGATGTAGCTTGCCCTGGTGGTGTTCAGGGAGTGTCAGGGTCGAATCTCATTACCACTGTCAAGTAGGTCTTTGATGTGTCCAGGCTACTGTCCTCTGCCTTGTGCTCTGAGTTCATTCGTCTACTTGTTCATGTAACAGAAATTAATTGAACATCTACTTTGCGCCAGGTGCTGTGCTGGGTGCTGGGGAGATAGTAGCAAACAAAACAGATCAGGAATCCACACCCTCATGGAGTGTGCCTTCTAGGAGGGACTCAGATTACAGATAAATAAATAAGGAAACTGCTAGGGATAAGGAACAAAAAACAAAGCAGGCAATAGGGATATGAAGCCGGTGGGGGTGGTGGGGAGTGTGAACTTTCAGATGGGATGGCTAAGGAATGCCCCTCCCCCTGTGAAGTTGATTGAAATCATGGATTTCTTTCTAATGGAAAATTTTGAACACACTCCTAAGTATGGAGGACAGGGTCATTAACCCCTGCGTACCCTCAAGGAAGTGGTTCTTGAGTAAAGACCTGAGAGGAGTAAGAGTGAGCCCTGCAGGTGCTGGGGAGACAGCAGCCAGGCTCCTTCAAAGGCCCGGCGGCAGGAGCTTGCCTGAGATGTTGGAGGACCAGCCAGGAGGCCATTCGGGCAGGACGGGGGACCATGACAGAGAAGGTGGCAGAGAGGATGTCCAGGAGGAAATCGGGCCCATGTCACATGGGCCCTGAGCCCATAGTAAATACTTGGGGTTTTGATCAGAGTGAAATGGGGAGTCTTTGTGGAGTTTTGAGCAAAGAGACAGGGTGTGACTCACAGTTCCACGGGGTCCCTCTGGCCACAGGGCAGAATGAACTGCAGGAGACGGGCAGGAGTGGAGCCGGTTAGTGCCCACTGCGTGGCCGGAATCCAGGTGGGATGCGAGGGGAACGGTTTGTGTGCAGTCTCATGAGGGCTGGTGAGAAGGCTGGAATCTGATGTGTACTTGCAGCCTGCAGCGTAGGATGACACCCTGGGTGTGGGGTCGGACGGGGAGAGACGCGAAGGCTGGCTCCACAGCTGGGGACCTGGACAGCTGGAATGAGGGCTCTTCTCAATTTTAAATGGGCAAAAATGATGTTTCTCTTATCCCTCGGACTATGGAGACACTTTGAGTGAATCGATCAACTAGCTGTTAATTAGATTCCCAGGACAGTCAGGGCGTCTTCAGGACACAGTTTTGTGGTGCTCAAGTGTTCAACCTATACATAGGTGCATCTCTGAATCGAACTTTTAGTTTCTTTAAGATTTGAAACTGCGTCAACATTACTTCCTTAATATATAGGTAATATTTATACGTTACTCTATATCGCACACTCGGCTAAGCCTTTACATGCTTTATTTAATCCTTAAGACAAGCCTATGAGGAGGATCTTAATATTCTTCCTCCATAGATGAGGAAATGGGAGTCGCGTGACACTGAAAGGGACATTGTCCACGGTCACTCAGCTCATACGTGATTGCGCTGCAGTTTACACCCAGGTGTCTGATGCTGAGCTGCTTCTGTGAACTGCAACCCCCCGCCGCCTCCCCACGCTTTATGGTCGTTCTCATTCAAAAACTACACAGCCCTCTCTCGCTGACCAGAGTCCCACCTTTTTGAAGGAAAAAATTCTTGTGAAACTTCTCCACAGCCTTAACATCACGAAATGCAGAGATAATGGTGGCCGTTTTGTCTTTCCTGTGAGTTACAAATTCTTCCCAGTTGGTTGGTTGGATGCCTCGATTTTATGGTCCTTTTTTTTCCTCAAGCAGAGATTATTTTTAAAAACCCACATTTGTAGATCCTTTTTCTTTTCCTTTCTGGGCATAGCGTTATATTTAGAAAGACTGTCTGAATGATGAGATTATAAAACTGTTTTCCTATTGGCTTTCTAATTCTATTATAATTTCATTTTATGCTTAAATACTTGATCCTTCTGAAATTTTTTTAGCATAGGTTGTAAAGTAGTTATTTGCTTTTCATTTTTCCAGATGTATGACTTTACCATCATCATTTATTAAATAATCCGTTCCCCCGAAAAGCCACCGTTGCCATTTCTTGTGCTTTCTAGTCTATTTCTGGTCTTTGTAACCTATTCGGCAGGTCCGTCTATATCTTATGTTCCGCCACTACACTGATTTCACTATTAGGCAGCTTTGTAGTTTTTTAAAAATCATCCCTTAGCAGTCTTCTTATTCCTATATTTTTTCCAGAAATTTCCTAAATATTCTTTCTGGTTCATTCTTCATGTGAATTTGAGAATCAGCCTATCTAGTTAAAAATCCATCAGTTTGTATTGGGAATCACACAAAATTTATGGATTAAATTAAGGAGAATCAATATCTTTACAACGTTGGGACTCCTCGTCCAAGAATACCAGATATCTTCCCCTTGCGGAAGTCTATTGTTTTCCCATAGTCAAGTTTTAATGTTTTCTTCATACACATTTCCTGTTAAGTATATCCCTGCGTATTTTATCTTTGGTGTTAACTTTTTTTTTTTTTTTTGAGACAGAGTCTCTCTTTGTTGCCCTGGCTAGAGTGAGTGCCGTGGCGTCAGCCTAGCTCACAGCAACCTCAAACTTCTGAGCTCAAGCGATCCTCCTGCCTCAGCCTCCTGAGTAGCTGGGACTACAGGCATGCGCCACCATGCCCGGCTAATTTTTTCTATATATGTATATTTAGTTGTCCAGATCATTTCTTTCTATTTTTTAGTAGAGACGGGGTCTTGCTCTTGCTCAGGCCGGTTTCGAATTCCTGACCTTGAGCGATCCGCCCGCCTCGGCCTCCCAGAGTGCTAGGATTACAGGCGTGAGCCACCGCGCCCGGCCTGGTGTTAACTTTTATATTGGTGTTTTCTTCCGTTTGGAAAGTCGATGATTTCTGCTTATTAGTTCTGCACTCAGCAACCTCGTGGCATCCTTTTACTGGTTTAGTCATTTATCACGGATTCTCTGGAGTTTTCACCAGAAAACAATGATCATTTTATCTCCTCCTTTCCAGTTTTTATTCAGGTGGACTTGGTACCTTCAGACCACTGGTAACAATTTCCAGTGTTCCGCAGATAAACACACTATGGCCTTTGGTGTTGAGCGTGTGTGTGTGTGTGTGTGTGTGTGTGTGTCTGTGTGTGTGTGTGATTGTACAAGCATGTAAGAGTTTTATTAGATTTTAAAGGAAAAACAAGAGTTTGGTTTTGGTTGAGAATGGATGCTGAATTATATAAAATGCCTTTTTGGTATCTATGGAGATGATTGTGTGATTTTTTTCCCTTTGATCCATTAATGTGGAAAGTTATGGTAATGTGTCCTAATACGTCTCTGTATTTGTGGCATCCACGACTCATTTGTCTAAGACATGTCATTCTCTTACCGCGCCGCTAGATTCGGTCTGTTGATGTTTTACTTAAGAGTTTTGCAATAGCATTTCCAAGTAAGATTGGCCTATAGTTTTATTTATGTTTTATCTTTTTTGGTTTTGATGTCGACATTATGCTAGTTTTATACAAAGAATCTGTAAGCTTTCCTTTTTCTAGGCTCTCGAACGGTTTCAATGGTGTTGCACTTGTCTGTTTCTTAAGGATTAGAGAGAATTTTTCTATAAAACCAGTTGGGCCTAGTTCTTTTCAGTGGGCTAAGCTCTGTGATAACTTTTTTTCCCTATCATAAGTGTTCTTTTACCTTTTCTATCTTTCCAGAGGTTGGTTTTGGTAATTTGTATTTTTCCACAAGATAATCCGTTTCATTCAGGTTTACGGATTTATTTGTGTGCGATGGAACAAATAAGTCTCATGTGATTCTTTTAGTGCCTTCTGTGTCTGTTGTGGTTTCCGCATCACCATTTCTTATTTTGTGTTTGTAATTTCTCTCTTTTTTTCTTGATTATGTTAACTAACAATTTATTTAATTTTTTTCCCCAAAGAAGCAGATCTGGAATGTATTTATCACTTCCACATTTTAAAAATCGATTCATTAATTTTTAAATTCATTCATGTTTAATAGTTTTAATTCTGCCCTCTTACTCTCCTTAGGTTTATTTTATGGCACTATTTTTCTCTCTAGATCCCTTTCAGAGCTTACTTTCGTGCAAGAGTATTTACAAATTGCAAGACGTTTTCATGTGTTCTTTTACCTAACGCTGCAACCCTGTAAGAGAATTGGCAAGGACTCTCATTTAACACACAAGAGGACAGGTGTGGAGAAGTTCGTGGCTTGTCCGCGGCTGAGGAAGGAGCAGAAATGCTCGCTCAGCCTTCCCGAGACCCCAGCCACGCCTCCCTGGAGCCGCCTGTACCTGCTGAACACCTGCTGGTCCTTGCGCCAGGCTTCGTGTCCCTGGGCTGCTTCATCATCTGCGCCCTCAGCAGGCTGAGATCACAGCATGTGGAATCTTTGAGAAATGCCAGGGCTCTGACTGCAGCCACAAATCAGTTTCAGATTCTTTTCTAGACTTGCCCCCAAATCACTTGCTCATAAAACGAACTGACTCCGGGCAGGTCTCTCCCGGACGGTTCACCAACTGCCTTTCACCGAGGCTGACTTGATAGCAAATAGAACATTTTCCCCAGGTCCCAACAGGGCCACTCAACCTCCTTCTCAGCCTGGTGGGTTAGACGTATATCAAAGGCCCACGCGTGGATCACAGAGAAGCTGCGTGTTGGAAAGGGGCTTACAGTTAAAGAGCGTTGCACTTTCTCTTGTTTGCACAAGTGGGGCCCGGAGCCCAAAGAGCTGTCGTGCCTGTTTGGAATGCGTTATACTGTGACATCTTAGGAAGAGTGGGACACATAGGAAATCTCCTCAGACTTTTTCTTTCTCGTGAAACTAAACATTTCCTTTGCTTTCTTGGAAATGCTTTGCAACTGGGAGAAATGAAGGGGAAAGTGCAGTTCTCACTGCATCTTTTATTTCGTTTGATAATACTTTGTGCCATGTGTTAATTTTGCCACCTGCCATTTGCCTGCTAAACGGAGCTGATGGGAAGGACATGAGACAAGCGTAGCATTCGCTTGTGCAGACTTCACCGATGCATTTCCCACCCTTAAAGCCCCGCTGCCCTCGTGGCACCCTCAACTTGGGGTAGCAATGAATGCTTCTGCAGTGACCACAGCTCTCGGCCCAGGAAAGTTTGTCTGAATGACAGGAGCCTTGTCTTATACAGGCAACCAGCCTTGGGAATTCTGAATAGCCTTAATGTAAGCCATGAGCTTTTTCTAAACAATTGGCCTTTGGGATAAAAGTTCATTCATGTTTTTGCCCATTTTTCTATTAGCCATCGTTTAAGATGTGACATCTCTACATAGCATAGGTCCAATTTGAATATTAACCACAGTGGTGGCACTTTCACTGGAAAAAGAAGTGATAATCGAAGGATTAAACTTAGTTATAAGGAAGAAATTGCTGGAGATGAGGGTGGTCGGCCCCTAGACCAGGGTACGGGGGGAGCTGGGCCATGTCACTGCTTGGGCATCTTTAGCAGAAATTCTGTTACATGTTATCACCTGGAAAGTGCAGTTGACACTACATTTGGGAGGTTTATTCTAGATTTCTGGGCCTCTAAATGTATTGATTTTTAGATTCAAGGAGATCAGAGATTAGAAAGTGGTACAATGTCTTTGGCTCTCAAACGACTTCTCTCTGATTCCTGTGTTGGTGGGGTTCAGCGAGATCTGGCGACTTCCTAGGAAACCTTCATCCCTTTCCAAAGCGTCGTCCTCCTCACCCGCACATCTGATCACCACCAAGCCTTGTGGACCCTGTCCTGGAAACGTCCCCTCTACTTGGCCCTTCCTTCTGGTTCTTTGTGTCTTGGTTGGGGCCACCATGGGCCTCCCCTGGAACACCGCGGCAGGTCCCAAACTGCAGGGAGTACTGATGGAATGAGCCCTGCCATGGGAGCTGTTAAGGATCGCAGTCCCGTGTGCACCGCAACCCACGCACATGAGCACGCAAGTCCTGGGGGGAGTGGCCGTCGTCATCCTCTCCCAGATGTTGCGTCGGCTGCTTCTCCAATCCTCACTCTGTTGTCTTGTCGTTGGGGCCTGGCTGACAGCAGGTGGGTGGGGAGAAAACACAGTCTGGGGGAGAATGGGATAGGAATTTAAAATCGGAAAGGTATCCGCATTTACCTGGTCTTTTGTCCGTATGAACTTAGGAAAGAACAATGTCGGGCTCTTCTTTTTTTTCCTGCAGCAGTTTATGGAGTCCTGCCGCCACCTCATAGTGTCCCTGCCCGTGGTCCCTCCGGCCTCCGGCCCATTGGTCATAATCTATACAATGTATATAGAGAGGTGACAGATGATAGAGAGATGTCACAATTCAATTCATCCATCATGATGCAGACAACATAGATGGACAGCTGACAGATATCACGATCCGTCAGTCATAATCCGTGCAACATAGGTCAATAGATTGATAGGTGATAGATCAGTGACAGATGACATACAGCATTGCTACCTCCCATCACCCACGGGACCGGTACAGACATCTCCACCTAGCACTCAGAGCTCTCCTCAGTCTGACCTCAGGGGGCCTTTTCGGCCGGGTAGGATGTGCCCTGAGACCCCCAGGGCCCCACGGGGACAGTGAGCTCTTTCCCAGCTGGGCGCTCAGGGGAGACTCTGGTGGGAGGTGGCGCTGAAGACGGGGCTGGGTCCCCAAAGTCAAGCAGGCTCCGATCGGAGGAGTTGGACACCATTGGGAGCCCTTCCAGGCAGGGGGACAGGAGGGACATGTGTGTGCTGGGGGTGCCCAGACAGGCTGCGCATGGCAGCAGGATCATCTGCCCAGAGGAGACCGTCCCTGTGGGATGACACAGAGCTGCGGCCAGGCAGGTAGCAGGACCGCACTCGGGAGGCCTGGAACATCCTGCTAAGAAGCGTGGCCCTGCCCAGGGGCTGTGAGGCCACAGGGGTTTCCTGGGCAGAAGAAGGGTGACACAGGACAAGACAGCAAGTCAGCCTCAGGAGGAGTCACCTGGGTGCCTCTGGGGTCGGAGAGAGTAGCCGCGGGACAGTGGCAGTAGCAGATGCTGAGGGCGACACCTTCGCCAAAGCACAGAGCCCAGCAGGGAAGAGAAGCCGACTGAGTGCGTTTCACAGGATGTATAAATCCTCTGAAATTTATTAAGTCTTGACAAGAGTTATTGAATGTTATGTTAGGGTTTTCAAATTGGTCAGTGTCGGATGGCTTAAAAATTATTCATTAACGCATAACATTAAATACCAATAAATTGCATGGTATATTTATGAACTATCTGTGAAAGTCATTAAATATGCATATCGGGCAATAAATCTATTCTCTCCTGTGAGTCTGTTCTGAGCTGTGGCAAGTTGGGGCTTCGGTGGTGGCGGCGGGCTCGCCTGTCACTGGGTGTCACTGGGACCTCGGGGTGCACAGGGACGAGAGGCCAGTCCCTTTCCGTTTCCATCATCCCCCCTAACAGATTGGGGGAGGGAAAAACAAGGTAGACCTGTTAGGTTTATGATGTGGATCAAAACAGCACGAATCTGCAAGCTGGAGAGACACAGGTGACAGTTTCTGCTCCAAAAGGCTATATTTGGAGTCGTCCCCTGTAGCGCCACCAGTTGCCAAAGTGACAGCTGCCATGTATCAAGGGCCTACTGTGCACACTGACTTTGCAAAAATTAGCCCATCTGATCCTCACACAAACCTGGGAGAGAAACGTTGTCGTCTCCAATCACAGTGGCCAAGTAACTCTCCCAAGTTCCTGTCTGATCCCAAAGCCCCTCCCCTTTCCCCTACCGGGTCCTCGTCTCTACTCCAGAACCAGCCTCCATGACAGCCTCTCCGAGGTGGAGGGACATCGGCACTCGTTCCTCTCTGGGAATGGTGACGAAAGCCGTATTCGGTTGGGGTGCCCAGGCCCAGGGTCCTGGGTCCTGGAGACGGTTGGTGCTGGTTGGCTGGGGCCTGTGCAGCATCCGCGGTTCCATATTCTGAGTCGCATCCAGGGTTGCAATTTACTCTCATCCCAAAGTCCCCTAGTGATGGGGACCCGACACCTTCTGAGATCCATGGACAGACGGCTTGGGTTATTAGAACTTCTCGTTTCTTAGCCTCTGCAGAAGCTCAGGGAGTTTCTTGTTGTTTTCCACATGTATTTCCTTTGGCTGGCCACCGAGGGCAGGGTGGTCCTTGCCGGGAGACCAGTGGGGCAGGAGGCATGGGTGGATTTAGACTTTTCTTTGCTACTGAACACTGTCATGGTTTCAGGCAGGTCACACTCCCAGTCTCCTTAAAAAAGCGAGGGTGCCGGTTCGGACAACCTCCGGGGTGCCACCCGACTTGGGGAGGCCGCAAGGCAAGTCCTCCTGGGGATGCAAAGTCAGAAAACCTTGTTAGCTTTGTGGTCTCGGGTGTGTCACTTGACCATTTTGGAGGCCGTCTTAGACCCTGGCGGCCTCAGTAGTGTGGTGGAGTGAGGAGACAGGCACAGGAAGGACGACCCACGTCCGTGGCAGCAGCGACCAGACCACCTCCTGCATCCACGTAGCCAGTCTGGGTCCAGGTGCGCAGCCCGCAGGTAAACTGAGGCTCCGGCAGCCAGATGTTTCCTGCTTTCAGGGAGGCCACGTCAGTTTTGGAGGAATGAAAGCCAGATTCCCCTAGGTAGCCTGCTCTGGGAGAGAGACGGAGGCAGAGACAGAGACAAAGAACGAGACATAAGCGAGTGAGCCGGCTTAGAAATAAGGAAGCCACTAAGCCACTTCCAGGCTCTGCGACATTTGTCCATTCAGGAAGGAGACATGGCGGCCACCTCGTCGCTCCTCCTACGCTGTGGGCTCTGAACTGTTGAGGTGGGGGCTGTCTCCTTTCGCCCCCCGTGCCCACTGTTTGGCACACAGCAGACATCTGAGAGCCGCTCACGGGGGGACACGCACAGCCTGCGGCGCACGCACGGCCCTGACACCCCGGGGTGCAGAGGGACAGGTCGTGCAGGCGCCTCGGGTCCTCAGGGTCCTGCCCTGCTGATGGGGCGGGTGGGACCGCGGTCTGGGCTCCTCTGGGAATCGTGTCGTCCACGGGACAGTCTCAGGGGCCCACAGCAGGGCAAGGCGGGAGGACTCCGTGGGCCTTGGCTGCGCTTGTTTGCTGTCGGTCACTCATTCGACAGACGTACTTTCCACTCACGACCCGCTAAGTCTCCCCCGACACTGGGGGGCTGCTGTGGAGCCCTCCGTGCTTCCAGCGAGACGGTCTCGGAGACCGACGGGCGTGTCCGGGCCGTGCAGCAGGACTGGAACGCGAGTCTCCCGACAGACCCTGCTGGCTGCAGCCCAGGCCTGAGCGGGACGGTCGGCCGTGCACTTGCCGCCCGCTGGGCCGGGCCGGGGTTCTGGTCCTGGCTCCCGGCCCCGGCAGTGTTGCCACAAGGGGCTTTGCTTCCCTTTCGCTGGAAACTTCTCCAGAGCGGATCCCTCCCTGTCCCCGCAGCCCAAGGAGGAGTCACACGGATCCACGAGCAGGCACTGTGCTGCCGCGTGGGCCGCAGAGGGATAATTTCTCTCCTTTCAGCCGCGTGCCCAGCGCGGGCCGTGGGCGGGGGTGCGGGCACAGTGCCCTGGCGGAGGTGCGCGCTCGGCCCACTCAGAGGCAGAGGTTTGAAAGGCGTCCCTTGGCTGCTGTTTGCTTTGCATGGCGACTTCACATGCACCTGCCTTTTTGGAGCGCTGGGGATTTTGCCAGGGCTGCTTCGCCTCGTGGGCAGCGGTCGGCCTGATGCTGCCGCGCTCTTTGCTGGGGGAGCAGCTCGCAGCCTCCTCGGGGCTGGGGGATGGGAGCAGCCTGGGTGGCATCACCCCTCCCCGCCGTCCCAGCGTCCTCCACCCAGGCAGCCAGGGGGCTGTTTGCCGGCAGGAGGGCACCGGTTCCCCTCTGTCCCTGGTCCTGCGGTCGTGGGAGCTGCACAGCTGCAAGGAATCGGAGCCCGAGGAGAGGCTGAGCAGCTCCCAAGGTCCCATGCCAGCGAGGGGCGGAGCTGGGGTTTGAACCCAGGTGTTCTTTTTTAGAATTGTGAAATATACATCACATAAAATCTACCGTTTTAACCATTCGTAAGTGTGCGGTGGCGCTAAGGACATCCGCGTCACCGTGCAGCCACCACCGTCCCGCCCCAGAACGTCTTCATCCCCCGCGGAGGCTGTCTGTGCACACGGAGCACCAACTCCAGTGCTCCCCCAGGGAACCCAGGCGCTCCGACCTCGCGTCCCCTGTCCTTCCTCCAACACCTGCCAGGGTGGCTCCTCTCCCTACGGAGGCGGCTCCTGGAGAAGACACAGAATCTTACTGGGGCAGGGTTCTTGGCGAGAGGGAGAGGCACAAATGAGGACAGAGCTGAGAGTTCTTTTTTTCTTTCCTCCTTTTTGGCTACTGAAGTTCTTTTTTTTTTCTTTTTGGAGACAGCCTAGCTTTGTCACGCAGGCTAGAGTGCAGTGGTGTCATCATAGCTCACTGCAACCTCCAACTCCTGGGCTCAAGCGATCCTCCTGCCCCAGCCTCCCAGAGTGCTAGGATCACAGGTGTGAGCCCCACACCGGGCCTGAGCTGAGTTTTCCAGGCGACCTGCGTGTCCACACGCTGTCACGCTCCCCCCACCAATGCTGGTGTGGATGAAATACAAAATCGTTGTTCCTGCAGAAGGAGACGACCTAGCATGTGGCCGAGCGGCCCAGGGACTGGAGTCTGGCCTGTGGTCCGGGGTTAGGACTGGGGTGGAGGACCCAAGGCCTTCGAGGGAGCACCTACCTCCCTCTGAACTGGTGGTCACAGCTCTGCTGCCCACTCTCTGCTTTGGAAGGAGACTCAGGAGGAATCTGCCAGCATTGGTCCCATCGTGTGACAGCGGCCGAGGCCCTCGACTCTCTGTCCTCCCGTCAGCCAAAGTCCTCCCACTCAGAGCGTGCTCCCTCCCCACTCCTAAGGGGAGCTGTTTTGCTCTCATTCCCGGCTTATTCATTAGTGCTGGAAATGTGCAGTGTAGCGATCTCTTCCCACCAACCTGTCGGAGTCCACTGGCGTCTGCTGAGCCGCAGGAGCGAGCTGCCGGGACCCTCCTGAGCGCTCACCCCTCCCTCCCTCTCTCTTGCCTCCGTCTAGAGCAACTGGGAGGTGATGAGAAGATAACTGGGCAGTTGGAAAAATATGTGTTTGAATCTGGCTTTACCATTCACTTGCTGTGTGATCTTAAGCAAATGGCTTAGCCTCTCGGAACCTCAATTTCCCACTTGTAAAAAAAGAAAAAAAAGAAGGATAATAATATCCAGAAAAATTAGATAACGTTTGGAAAGCACATAGGCAGGGTGCTAACAAGAAGTGGACACTCAAGAAATAGGAGTATCCTTACGCCTTTCCTGGGCCTCGGTTTTCTCATCTACAAAATGGGGATAAAATAGGTTTTGGAGGGCAGTTGGGAAGATTGAATGAAAGAACGTGTGGGAAAGTCTGCCTGGTGCACGCTGAGGCTCAGCTAATATCACTCCCTCCTTCCTTCTCAGGTTGGGGTCTGGCAGCGTGGGCCCCTAAACTTAGGGGCACCCCTTGCAGGAGGGTGCACAGTAAGCCTGTTTCACAGGTGGGTAAACCGAGCCTCAGAGAAGATGCGTGCTTTCCTCATGGGTTGTACTACCAGGAAGTGTGGGCAGGAGGGGTCTCTAGATCAGTGGGTCTTAAACTTTCTTCTCCGTCCCTTCCCCTAAGGGACCTTGCTGGGATGCAGACTGATTGAGTAGATGTGAGGCTCCGGGCCAGTGGTTCCAGGCACGGCTGCCCCCTGTGCTCGCCTGGGAGCCCGCAGAATGCAGCCCCCAGGGACCAGAGTGCCATCAGGTGACTCTGGTAGGTAGACACATTCTAAACTATGCTTCTCCAACGGCAGCGTGTATCCAAATGCCCTGCAGGGCTTGGTGGACTCAGATTCCTGGGCCCCACCCTATCCTGAAGCTCTGAGGCCAGGGCCTGAGAACTTGCATTCCTAACAGATTTCTAGGTGAGCTTGGTACTGGGGAAGCTTAGTGTTTGGGACGTTGAAGACCATCCTTTGGTTCCCAAGGGGCCGGGTGACCCACACCTGCTGGGTGCGAGACAGGTACAGTGTGGACTCAGCCCAGACCAGAGGCACCACGAGCTTCTCTCCATCGTGTGAACTTTCGGAAGCAAGAACATCTGTCCGATCGTTCTCGCTTCTGTGTTTTGTGCGGAATAAGAGTTAAATTGCCGAATCCCGTCAGACAGCCGTCTGTTGCCGCGGTAACACGCTGCAGCCACCAGAGAGGAAGAGCCGGCTCTGGCAGGCACTGAGCTCCCGCTCTCTCAAGTCTCGAGTGAGTTGTTTGCTGTGTTGGTTTTCCTTCCGGAAAGAGAGTGATCTGGAACCGCTCCCACGGGGCCCCTGCGTGCCTGAGCTTAGCGTGTGAAATGACCGGGAATGTTCTTGGATCCCTCCTCCCTGCATTCGTGCAGCAAGTGGTTCTGCGTGTCAGGCGCTGTGCTACGCGCCAGCGATCAACAGCAAGCCAGCCAGACGGCTGCCCCCGGCCACGCCTTGTACAGGAAAGTCCGTGGGACCCCACAGCCCCCAGGGGTGCTCTGGGGAAGTTCAGCCTCCCACCGTTGCTGCGTCCTCTCTGCAGCGAGCAAATCAAGGGAGTGTGCCCTGCCAGGGCTGCAGCCACAGGGCTGGTGTGCTCGTCACACTCAGCAGAGCCACCGCAGGCTTTCTCAGAACTGGGGATTAGATTGGACATTGTGCCTACAGGACCCAGGGACCCACCATCTTCAAGACCAGAGCTTGCTGGTGTGCGGGTCCCGGGGCCCCAGCAGTGTGGTTTCCTAGGAGGACAGCTGAGAGCCCAACAAGCAGGCTTGTGGGGGCATCCGGTCCCGTGGGTCCTTGGCCAGTCCCGTTAAGAAAGAGGGAAGGGAAGGTGATAGAGAGAGTAGGGTTTGCTCCCGTGTGACAGAGGGTTGGAAAAAATATGTGCAAGATGTCGTGGGCTCTAAGTTTTACAGGGTCCCGTAGTGCTGGTTGGGGAAACTGAGTCAGAGTGCAGTTCGCGCAGACCCGGGCCATGTCGAGGGTGGAGGGCTTTACGGAATGCTGCAGACACAAGCCAGGACTCCTCCGCGTGCATCAGCGAGCAGGTCCGGCAGCAAAGCCGAGCCCAGGCTGGAGAGACGGAGGGGCAGTGGGTCCCTGCCCTGACCAGGACGCCTCCAGGTGGGCGGCAAGACCCGGTGCATGCGGCCGTGTGACTGCCGGGAGAGGCTGGGGCAGGCAGGTGCGGGTTGTTGGGCGGCTTCTGGGGGCAATTTCTAGCGTATCTTTTTTATTTTTGAGACCGATATGTTGCCCAGATGCCCTGTGAAGATTGAGGTGCTGTTTCCACTGATCAAAACGACATGGTCTGTGTCCCCAACACACCACAGGTGAACCGGGCTCCACCTGTGGCCTGGTGCATGTCAAGGTTGTCTCAGGCCCTGAACGTGGGGCGTCTGGGGTCCTGCCCCTGAGGAACGTCACTCGTCAGTGGTTTGGAGCCTCCAGGTCTGCGCTCCGGCCCTGAGGAAGGTTCCGTGCCAGCAGGCCGGCCCCTGGGGGGTTCGATCTGCTTCTGCCTCGCAGAACTGAGGACACAGGTATCCTAGAGTCTCAGGGAGGCGTGGGGGTGTCGGGTTTACAGACTCAACCTTTCGTTTCTCCCATAACCACCGTCCAAGCAAGGTGTCCCCCGGGATGCACGAGAGGCTGCAGGTAGCCCCGGCCCTGGGGTGGCAGGTGGGGAGTCATTGCAAGCTGGGACCCCAGGAGAAGGTTCTCAGAGCTGGACTGCCCTTGGGGGGTGTAAGGCCCGGTGTATTGGCCTGGGCTGGTGACCTAGGCCTGAGGGACTGGGTGCAGCTTCTAGTCACCAGATGGCTGGTGATGCTCCACTGAGGTCCCATCTGGGGACACTCTGCTCTCACAGCAGCAGTTCTGCAGCCCCGGAGACTCTGAGGGCGGCCGCGGCAGGAGGCTGTGGAATCCAGCGTGTGCTGCCTGTGCATTCTGTGCCACGCACCGTGCTGGACAGTTTGCACACGGTCCTCTCCGCCGCCCTCCGAGGTGGGGAGTATGGCACCCATTTTAGAGACGTGGAAATGAAGGCTGAAGGTGGCGAAATAACTAGTTAGTGGCACATGGCTGTGAGCTGGGATTTGGATCCAGGACTGAGCCCAAAGTTCATGCTGTGTTCACTTCATTCATTCAGTAAATGTTTAGTAAGGGCCGACTTGTGCCAGGCCCTGCGAAAATCCCTGCCCTCCTGGTGTGACCATCCCAGCAAGGACAGACAGACCACAGCAAGTTTCTAAGTAAGGCAGAGTCTCAGAGAATGGATGGTAAAAATGGCTGTGGACACATGTCCAGCAGACAAGGGGGGAAGAGCTTGTGGGGCACCCTACTTTTTTGAACAGGGTGGTCAGGAGAGGCCTTGCTGATACAGTGACATGTGAACAGAGACCTGAAGGGGAGAGCCATGTGCATCTCCAGGAAAAGAGCGTTGCAGGCCGAGGGAACAGCTCGTGCAAAGGTCCTGAGGCAGAGCAAGCCACATACAGCTGAGGCTGGGGCCACATGAGTGAGGGCAGGGAGGGTCAGGGGATGTGGGGGCCTTTGTCAGGACTGTGGCTGGGACTCTGCAGGAGCCTGCTGTCCCCAGAGGGGCTGCGCAGAGGAGGAGCAGGATGCATCAGTCTGGCGGCTGTGTTGGGTGTCCAGTCTACTGACTGTAGGGTCCGGGGTGGGAGCCCGGCAACCAGAGAGGATCAGAGGACAGGGTCAAAGGACAGTCGCTACTTGGAAATTTGTACAGGGACAAAAACTGAGATCCTGTCCAGCTTCAAAAACGGATGAACAGAATTTCCGCCTAAAAATGGAACCGAGGGGATAAGAGACATTGAACTACACCCCTCTTCCCAGTTTCAAAAGATATAAAACATCATAAATAAACAAAAATACACTTGTACCTTCTAGAGAAAATCCTCCCTGGGCCACAGCTCCGGGAAGAAGGGAGTCAAATCCCACCTCTCAGGGCACCAGAGGGTTTCCCTCTCGGGGTTCCCCACGGCCCAACTCCCAGTCCTCGGGTCTGCAAGTCGGGGGCCCCAGAAATGCGGCACAATTATATCCCCCAGAGGTGGTTTGGGAACAGAGGGGCATTTATTATGTGACTTAATAACCCCTCTATTGTAGGATAATATTATGCTTGGGCAAAAAGCATTTAAGCCCACTTACGGTTTGCGTTTTCTTACTTCTTAAAAAAGATTGAAAATAAGTCCCCTCTGAGCTGTCAGGAGGGGCCCCGTCCGCCCGCTCCAGCACCCCCGCTGAAGTCGCGATCAGGCCAAGACTCTTCATTGTGCTTCGGAGAACGGCGCACAGTCAGGTGGGCGTCCTAAGTGGCGAAGGTGCTCACGCCCGCCCCCTGAATAAAAGGGGTGGCCTTTACTCAAGGAAGGTGGTGTGTAATTAGCCACCCGTTTGCGTTGCGTGACTGCTAAGTGCCCCCATTTCATTGTCAAGGAAATAAGGATTCCTGGGGCCCGCGGCACAGCTGCCTCCCTCCCTTCTGGCAGGACCGCTCCTAGAAGGATCAAACCAAACCCCAGTTCACAATTCTGCTTTTCCAACCTGCGGCCGCCGTCCCCTGCCTCTCAGACCCGACAGTTTTACCGGGAAGGGGCCGAGGGCATGCTGTTTAAATGTTATCGGTGGCTTCCTTTTGTACTTCGAAAAATCCCAACTTCCCTTTGTCACCCATCTGGGTGGGGCCACAGGACAGAGGCTCTGCCCAAAGGGACAATCTTGGATTTCTTTTGGATTTCATTCCCTCGTCAGACGTGTGCTGCGTGCTCAGCCACAGCCGGGGCGTGTCTGGTCTCTGGCCTTCAGCGAGCCCACTGACGGTAGCCCGTAGGCGGCCGGCTGGGGAGTCACGGCGAGCTCCGTCAGGAAGGCGGTCTGCGCCGTGGACGTCTCCGGGCTCAGGGGTCCCACTGTCACTCGGGCCGCCACCTCCTCTTGCCTGGAACGTTGCCAATAGGCAATTGGCGGCCTCCAGCATCCGGCTGGTCAGCGCACCAAAGGCAGAGCATCTTCTTAATTGACAAATTAGATCTTGCTGTTTAATCGTTTAAATCTTATCGGTGGCTTCCGTTTGTACTGATTAATAGCAAAATCCCAGCTTCTTCTGCTGGGCTTGGTCAGCTCACTGCCCTCCCCTCTGCCTGTGCTCTCCTCACTCTCCCCTGCTCCTGGGCCCTCTGCCGGGCGCTGTACCCACACCTCCGCACCGGCTCCTCCTGGCCCAGTCCTGGCCAGGTTAACCCGGGCTCCCTCTCTCGCACGGTTCCTTTTCTTAAAAGCTTTACTGTCTGTTTACTTGTTTCTTTGTTGACTTTTTCCTTTCTTGCTCTCACTAGAATGCGAGCTACCTCCCAGGCTCCTAGAGTCATTCCCGTGGCATAATCGGCCCATGGCCAGCGTGTGTTGAGGCGTGAACGGCGAGAGAGGGAATGGGAAGTCGGCCTGGGCACTGCCAGGTTGTCAGGCCTCGGTGTCAGACCCGAGGCTCTGGTCCTCTGTGACCTTGGGCACACCCTTTGTCCGTTTCCTTATCTATAAATTGAGAGTGACACCTCCGTGGCCCGACTGCCTTCAGGATCAAACAAGATGACATACAGGAATGGCAGCCGGGCTGACCCAGGGTGGAAATTTGATGAGTTTTCATTTTCTTCCTCTCTTGTGGCAGTGCGGGAGTCTTCCTGATCAAAGGAAAGGCCTCCGCTCTCGCTCTTGCTTTAATCATTTATTTTCCCTCTTGCCTTTGGGGAACTCATGCATCTCACACACGCGCGCGCGCGCGCACACACACACACACACACACACACACACGTGCACACCCGGACTGGGGCTCAGGCTGCCCAGGGGAATGCCGCAGTGACGCCTGAGGTCTGTGGCTTAATGGGCCTGAAGGGCTCCCTTGACATCCTGGAGCAGACCGTACCTGCGCCCACCTGCTGTACCTGAACCCGGCTGCCGAGGGAAAGACCTCCATGTGCTTTCCTGGTGGGAGCTTGGACGGGGCCGGCTGAAGGCAGAACGTGGGCAGGGTGGGGTAGGGTGAGAC
>CAUYSK010011422.1:0-67685 GCA_963575035.1 Avahi laniger | reverse complement strand
AGGCTTTACTCATTGGCTTAGAGACTTTCCCTCATAAGGCAGTCTTGCAAAGAGCTTCCCAATACCCCTACCCCTCCAAACAAAATAATAATAAAGCAAATCAAGCCACAATAGCTCAAACAGTCAGATAATATTTACCAGTCCTTTCTTCTCTTGCCTATTTCATCCTGGTCTTCCATGACAGAATTCACAACCCACAGGAGTTCAAAACCAGCCTGAGCAAGAGCAAGACCCCATCTCTACTAAAAATAGAAAGAAATTAGCTGGACAGCTAAAAATCTATATAGAAAAAATTAGCTGGGCATGGTGGTACATGTCTGTAGTCCCAGCTACTTGGGAGGCTGAGGTAGAAGGATTGCTTGAGCCCAGGAGTTTGAGGTTGCTGTGAGCTAGGCTAATGCTACAGCACTCTAGCCGGGGCAACAGAGCCAGACTCTGTCTAAAAAAAAAAAAAAAAAAAAAAAAAAGAATTCACAACTCTGACCTCTAATATCCCAAGTGGGTGTGTGCTACTGAAATGAATTTAAATCTCAATTACAATTTAAAAGTTAATTGTCTAGAGGAGGATTTTTCTTAATTGTTTCTTAATATATCTCAGGCTCCTGGCCTACGGGCCTCATTAAATTTCTCAGCTGTCCTAGGGAGTTTTAGGTTTTGGATACCTAAATGATGCTTATTATTGAAGCCTTTCTGAAGAAGCTCACCTTTAAGTAGGATGGAAAGAACGTATATACAGACGTATATAAAGTAGTATTTGAAATACTATAGGACACATCCACCAAAATGCAATGACAACCCAAGGAATTCATCATCAGTGGGGGAAAATCAAGAGAAGTTACCTAAAGATGCTATCCAACACAGGAATTGACAAAGAGGCTGAATTTTGTAGGCAGAAATGGGGAGAAGGAAATTCAGGAAGAAGGAACTATATACATAAAAAGTAGATGTGAAAAAAGGAGGGCACAATCTCATGCCTGGTGTTCCTTGGCTCAGATGAGTAGCAAAACACTGACCCCTCAGATCTTGGGGCAACCAAGTAAGGGCTAAGGTGGTCTTGCCCCAAATAAAGCACATCAACGACCTCTGACACTCTCTGCTCATCTAGGTTGTGTGAGTCAAGCCAAGAAGGTGCTCTCCCACCAGATATTTATTTCAATAGTTGGCTGCCAACATGTCTCTACTCATTGTGGGAAAAAAGGGACATGGAACAGCTGAAGTAGACTGCAGTGCAGGAGTCCAAGGCACTGAGCCCAAGGGGTATGGTTTATGGGTAAGGGAGGGCCTGGTGAGAGCACTAAATCTTCTTTTTATGAAAAACAAGTAAAATTAGAGCTAGAAAATCTATGCCATCTTAGGGTCAATCATGAGTATAAACACATTGGTAAGGGCATCTCAAAAAGTAAAGGAAAACCAACTAAAGCCCTAAAGCATGAGAAAGGCTTAAAATGGTATACAAGGAACAGACTCAGAATAGAAAAGTGGCACTGGGATTTAACTTTCAACATCTCATGAATATCCTGAATGCCTCCAGATGGGCAGGTCACCATCTAGCATAATAGGGTTGCTTGCAAAGGTGGCTGTAGTGTATAACATGTAGCTGAAACAACCTTTGCCATCTCCAACCAGACAGCGGAAATGAGGCCTCATTAATGGCCAGAAGAGATGCTTCCTAACTCACTCAGAGCCTAAGTCTCACTTCTTCATGAAAATGTCCATGGTTATTTCCGGGAATGTCAGGCATGCCTCACATTGCTTAGGAGATGTCCACTCACTTTGTCTTCTTCATCAAGATGCTGTTCCATAGTCTCCATTGGCAGTGAGCACTCTGAGAATGCTGGTCTGAGACACGGTCATTTCTGATGACCCTTCAAGATGTTCAGTTGACAGCATCACACTGGCAACTATGGTAGGAGGATCACTCTCTCTTTTAACTCTGCATCCAGTGTTAACATCTGGACTTCCAGAGAAGCATAACTCATATCCAGAGTTAATTCCTCTTACAGTCATTCAGATTCTTCAATATCTGTTCTTACCAACTCTGTAGATATTTAAAAGTAACTTTCGAAAGACAACTTCATACCATCTTCTTCACCTCTGTTGACTCTTCCTTCCCTTTTGAGAAATTCTGTGTCTTTAAGTATATATATGTTTCTTCTAATTTTTTAATCCAAGTTTAAAAAAAAAACCTATCTCTCTTCTGTATGTGAAATAAGTTGCCCATAGGCATCAAATCCTACCAATTCTATGACAGCCAGTCTCTAAATTTTAATCTGGTCACAATTAGATCACCCTGCTGAGACTAGAATGAAGAGAGCTAACCAACATTTATAGAGTGCTTTCATATAGATGACATTATTCAAACTCATAATTATACTTTGAAATAGATAACATTTTTTTCTTGTATCTCCATCTTAAACTTACCACATTTAAAAACAACCTCCTTATCTTCCATCTTTAATCTCTCCTTCCTTAGCGCTATCTCAGTAAATGGGATTTCAAAGCTTCCATTCATTCTGACCAAAACTCTTACAGTTCTTAATTTCTCTTTCACATCATATCTTTAACCATCCTATAAATTATATTTACTCAAAATATATTCAGAATCCAACCAATTCTTACAACTTGCACTTCTACTACCATGATCCAGGAAATTATCATCGTTCGCATGGACTATTGCAATAGCCTCCTACTTGTTCTCTTTTCCACTCTTACTTTCCTTCACTCTATACTCATCACAGTAGCTAGAGAGATCTAACACCCTTCCCCTTCCACCAGTAGGACCTCAACTCCATAAATCTAGCACCAGCAAATCTATAGACCTTTGTGTTCCTCAAATGCACACATCATGCCCCCACCTTGGGGCCTGTCCACTTCTTTCCTTTACCTGAAAAGATTTTCTCCTAGATATTTCATGCCTCAGCTTCTCACCTCCTTCCAGACTTTCTCAATTGTACCCTTATAGTAATACCTTCCCTGATCAACAGTTTAAAATTGCAACACTCTCCCGTTCCAGTATTACTTGTTCCTTCCCTACTTTGTATTTTTCTGTAGAACTTACCACCATTTAACATATTTATTTAATATTATTTTATTTTACTTATTTTTTTATTGACTGTCCACTAAAATATGGGTCTGTCTGTGAGGCTGAAATTTGTATTTGTGTTGTTCTCTACAATATCTCCAAAGGAGAGAATAGTTCCTGACTCATGCTGGGTGCTCAGTAAACATGTGTAGAATGAGTGAATTAATCAACACATGATAAGCAATGAATGTGAAGTTAACTGACTTTTGATTCATTTCCTCCTCTATAATTTATATAATTATATAATATATTAGCTCTTGGTCTTATGCATAACACTCTCTCAGTCATATCTATAAAATAGAAATAATTAAGAATATTAACTAAGGTGATAAATATGAAATGCCTAGGGCATAGTAGACATGAAGCAGATGGTGATCGTTATTCTTGATATTAAAATATTTTAATAACCATGGGATACCATTTTCAATCTTCACTAAATGGAAGAATTTCTACTTTTATCACAAAGAATAAAGTGCATGAATTAAATAAAATATACAAAATAATATATGTGAAAATGTCCAGTAGAGTCTGGTCCCTAATGAATGGTTGTTTCAATTTTGTAGTTAAACTATCCTCAAGACTTTTTTTATACTTCTTTGATGCACTAAATTTCTTGACTTCAAAAGTCATTCAGCATCATAGGACATAGGAAGGATTTTATAAATTCTAGGACTTAATACACCATGTTGCTAAAAGAGTGCTTGGCCTAAAGCTTCCCTATTCAGTTTTTGAGCTTGTAGGAGCTAAGAATAAGGATTCTTGAAGGCATGCTTAACAGTGCCCATGCCCTACAGTAGGTAGTTTTGTTGAAGAGCTTTCTTTTTCAACTTCAGGAAAATCCTCAAGGCCTTCCTTGATTTTCATTTTCTATCAAAAGCCTGGGAATTCCTAGAGAGGCATTCTTACAACTTTTCTTCCTTCAGGTAACCTATCTGAGAAAAGCAACACTGTCATTTCTGAGGAAAAACAAAACCAAACCAAAAAACACCTCTAGTTTCCATCAAAATTAATTCAGCTAATTAGACAACAGGAAATCATGCGGCATGACTTTCTTTTGCCAAATCAAATGAAGGCAAGTCAAAGAGTTTTACCAGTAAGGCACTGGAGCTTTAAGAGAATAATTTTGCACATCTCTTCCTATCTCTGTGTTCAGTGACATCACATTAGTGGTTGAAATGGCCATAGTAGAAGCATTCACACCACAGAAACAGGTGAATGCTACAAATTAAAAGCTATATTTTTTTCTCAGAGAGTTGACTTTTCAGTATACTATTGGTTCTACCTTGTTATTTTCAAGCTATGAAATAAATATCCATGCATTCAACAATTTGTTATTGCTGTGCTTTCTCTGTGCAAAGCACTCAATTTAAGAGTTGCTCTCTGTAATAGATGCATACCATTCAGTTGAATGGAATGCTTGTTTCAAATTGTTTTACTGTCTTGAAATTTCTGCTTTATGGTTTGGATTCTTGAACAGTAAATGTGTGCTGTGAAACATTTTGCTTTACTGCAGAGATATTTCATTGTATTTGCAACATGAATATGGAGCTTAAGATGTAAAATGTGAGAAATCAAGCATAACGAATTCCCATGATTTTTCAGCCCATTTGTTACCGAAGGGGAAAAAAAAAAAACATTTGCGGGAAAATCGATGCACTACCAATGTTATGATCATTTCACCTAGTGGATCAGGCAGCATAGCACAGAAGCCTTCAAGTGAACTCATTTGTCTTTCAAAAGGTGCTTCATATCCACCTGGAAACTTCTGAAATTATGTTTGATAAGCTGGAGCCTGCCAAGGAGATGCAATTGCTCTGATTATGTTCTCTGAGTTGCTTACTCATCACCTCTCAGACCTCATGTCAAGGTGGCTCAGAAAATCTGTCCAAATCATGTATTGCAGAGTCAGAAAAACTGCAAAATCGCACTCAGGATGATGGCAATCTGCCACTTTTTTACACAAAACTTTTCACTTCTTTATTAAGCTTTCATATTTTGAGCTTAGCTTTGGAAATAAAATGAATATTTTGTTAAGAAATTTCTCACGGACTCTCAACTTTATAAGCCCTCAACTTTCTGACCAATTTATACAAATCCTTTTACTCCTATATTACTTTGTTTTACTCCAGTATGGTAAGAAATATTCTGAAATATAACTTTTTAGGTTTGTCTTTTCTCATAAACTATTGACTCCATTATGTTATGTCTTTTTAGTGAAGATTTGATATTTTTATTAAAGGGGTAAATCTTCTCAAATATCTAGAGAAATAGAGATAAAATGCATTGACTCTATATCTGTTTTCTAAAAACAAAAAAATGACAATATTTTAAATAGGTTATATAACACCAAAGAATCTTTCTTCCTAACAAAATGATTGTTATCTTTGTTATTATTTCTAAGTTTCTAATAATAAAATTTATTTTGTTTCATGATAATACCAAATGTATTTTAAATAAACATTTTAATTCTGAATATACAAAAATCTTGTTCCAAAAGACATCATAACAGTACACGGCAAATTTTAAAACCTCATAACCTATATAAACCTTAAAGTCCATAGAATAGGGTAGTTTCCTGCTCATATAGACTATTGTTTATACTGAATACTATATGGTACCCTGACCATTTTAATCTGTAGCAGCTACAAAGTGCAAATGACAGATAAAATACTGCCATAAGGTTTCAAATTCTTGGAAGTTTTAAGGTTGGACTTCTCAGCCTAATTTTCTATATAGAGAACCTGTTAAAGCGAATTTCCATAAAATAAGGTATACCAAGCATAAATATAGCTTGCCTATTTCAACATGCTTTTCTTATTCTGATTCTTCACTGAAAATTTCATATAAATATAAGTTCATTTTAAGTATAAAGTAGAACTCACCCTGCTTCAAACCCCACTCTATTTTGTAGCACTAACACTAATGCAAAGCTAAACCCACAGTGCAAGCTTTTTAGGATAAGCCAACCAAACAAAAACCAGAAATCTTTTCTTATTATCATTAATCCTGTGAATGCCCATTATTTAAGAAGCCCCCTGGGTATCTCTGCCTTATCAAATATACCAAGGCAACGTTGATGCCCTCTAAGTGCTTCTTGTCATCTGCCTGTGATGAGCAGACCTTTTCTGCTTTTGCAGCAGTCCCCTGGCCTTGCATTAAACATGATTTGTTTTTGCTCCATCAGGGTTCTTGCAATCAGGGTTCATGCTTGCTCTCCATTGGGATTCTGGCTGAATTGCCTCTGGCATCTCCTGGGCCAGGAGTGAAGTGCTGGAGAGTGTATTAGCTGTGACTCCGAACTTCTGTCAAGGGATTTTTTATATTTGTGACTAAAGCTCCTTACTTAGATAAATGGAAAGCCATTGTTTATGTGATTTCTTAGCCTGATAAACTTTATAATAAATTGATGAAATTCAGAGCCCCTCCTTGGGTTATATTTAAGGGTGGAATTAATATCTGTCTTAAATGATAACCATATTAAGTCATCTTGTCAACACATGCTGCTATTTTTTTACTCATTGTAATTATTTTATTTTTGCTTGTGTGTGATGGGGTAGGTAAGGTTGACATTTGACCCCAAAACCACCAATCTATATATATATATATATATATATATATATATGGTGTGATATGAGACTATAGCAGTTGACACTTGGGCAAGAGAGTACACGATGAAAGAGAGGGAACATTTACTCTTAAAATATATAAAAGCATATTTGTAAAGAATGATATTTATCTTTCTTCTGCTTCTACCAAGGCCAGAACAATAATCACCTCAATTCATTTGTAGGGATAGGATTTCACATAAAGAGTTCTCTAACTTGGTAAAGAAATGTAAAATGTGAGAATACTTTATCTAGAAATGTTAAGAGTCCTTTTCTGTGGAATTTTTGAAAAACATAATAGATTACTTCCCATCAACTAAATGTGACCTGTCTCTCCCTGCTAAATTCCATAGCAAGTCATACTTGATGAGTGATGGGCTATGTTAGGCACTAGCAACAGACACTGCCTTGTCCCAAGGAGATGAAAGTCAAGCTTCTACCTTGTTTGTTTTTGGCTATGTCAATTTTTCTATTTTATCATTGTTAATAGTCCTTACATAACTTGATAGCTATATCTGTATCATATATATTTATGACCTCCTCAGTGCCTAGGATATTTAACACATAGTAGGCAATTTGTTAAATGAATTTATTTAGTAAATATTCCTTCATGCAATAATTATTTGTAAGCTCCTACTGTGTAAGATAATCATCTCTTTAACATAATTTTGCACATATTTCTACCCAAGTGTCAAGGAATGGACTTAGTGAATTTTTTTTCTTTTTATAGCTTTATGGTTCTACCTTGATGATTATTTTTAAAATTTAGAAATAAAAATAGACCCATTAAAATGTCTTCAAAAATTCTCCCAAGGGACTTCTACTTCCAGGAGGATAGATTAGAAATCCCCTCTGCCATTTGTCCCACTAAATACAACCAAAAATTCTGGACGTTATATTTAAAAAATGAATAAGAAGACCTTGAAAGGTGGAGAGAAGACAGATCATCTAGGAAACTCTGGACCCAAATAACAACATGGTGGTGAGTTCCTGGATTTTCTTTTTGGCTTCACATATCCCAGACTTGGAGTTGAAGAGACCAGAATTCTAAGAATGCCAATAGTACATACACACACAGACAGATAAACAACATTTGGCTCTTCTTAGTCAAGCAACAAGGAAAGACCAGCTTAGCAAGATAGAAAACTTTGCTTTCATCCAGCGATACATAAGAGAAAAAAATTGTGGCCTTATTCCCACCCAGGCCATCAAAGCCCTAATGAGGAATCTAGATTTCTACCTACATCAGGCTATGATAAGATCTTCTACACTCCCCACCAGAATGGTGTCAGAGAAGATCACACAGGGGTCAGAACATCCAGTTCATCCCTGCCAAGGCAGTAACAAGGCCACTCTCTACTCCTTGCATCATCAGTAGAGATGACATGGGGATCCTGAACTTCTACTCCCACCCATCCCTACATGCTGGGGTGGTGTAAGTGTAGGCTTAGGGGAGAGTCAGGACTTTCAACACCACCCAGCAGCAATGAGGCCACAAATATCCCTAACCATGGTATCAGTGGTGGCCAAGTAGGTAGTGGTTTCAAGGCATTCCTACTCCTCCCAGCCAGGGAAGTACCAAAGAAAGTCTAGTGGGAGCTGGCACTGTTGCCCAGGCCAGCAGTAACAAGAAGCCCTTGGTTCCTCATGTATCAATAGAGGACAAATAGAGAAACGTGGGCTTTAACCTCCGCCTAACATCGATTCTACTCTCCCTTCTACTGAAACAGTATCAGAGGAAGCCAACTAAAACTGAAGGCTGAAGTGAGATCCGGAGTCTCATAACATAATACCCAAAACCTCTAGGTTTCATGTGCAAATTCCTTATAATACCACCAATCAGAAAGATTTCCAATGAAATGAAAAAAAGACAATCAGTAGATGCTAACACTAAGAAAAGCAAATGCTTATCCAGTAAATGCCACAGGCAATAAAATGAGCTTTGACTCAAGTTTTATACCTTATGTAAAAGTTAATTGAAAATGGATTATGTACTTGTATATAATACATAAAATTATAAAATTTGGGTAAAAATCATAGAAGATAATCTTTGGGGTCTTGGACTAGGCAAAGAGTCCTTAGTCTGGAAACTAACAGCATCACACACACACTTCATCAGAATTAAAATCTATGCTCTGTAAAAGGCTTAAGAGGTTGAGAAGGCAAGCTGTAGATGGGGGAAAATTTGCAGACTATCTATGTAATAATGATTAGTGTCTGGAATAAATAAAAAGTTCTCAAAATGCAACTGTAAGACATCAAACAATCCAATTAGAAAATGGGAAAAATACATGAATAGATATTTCACTCAAGAGGATATATAGATGGCCAATAAGCACATGAAAAGATGTTAAACATCATTAGTTATCAGAGAAATGAAAAATAAAACTACAATGAGTTATCACTCTATGTCTGTAAGAATAACTAAAATAAAAAATAATGACAATACCAAATGCTGGTAAGGCTGTTAAAAAATTAAATCACTTGTCCATTGCTCACAGGACTGTAAAAAGTTACAGTTACTCTGGTAAACTCTTTGACAATTTATTTTATTTTATTCTCTTTTATTATACTATATTTTATTTTATTTTTAAAAGGCTGGTCAAGTAAAACTGTAGAAGTGCAGAAGGAATTATCTGAATGAATCGCCAGAGAACTATGCTCAGTGAAAGAAGGCAATCCCCATAAGTTATATACTATATAATTCCATTTATATAACATATTTGCAATGACAAAATTGTAGAAATGGAGAAGAGATAAGTAGTTGTCAGTGCTTAAGGAGGAAGTTGGGGATGAGAATGAAGTGGGTGTGTCTATGAAAAAGGCAACAGGAAGGACCCTGAGATGACAGAAATACTCTCCATCTTGACAGTATTAATCGTTGATTATAGTTTTGCAAGATAATATCATTGGATGTAAAAGGGGAAAGTGTACTAGGGATCTCTCTGTGTTATTTTTTATAATAACGTGAATGTACAATTATGTAAACATAAAAAAATTTAATTAAAAATTCAATCATCAATATCACATCTACATATTTTACGTCTGTACTACATGGAAATCACATGATTGTCCTCAGTTGACTTGAAGGAAAATCATCCAGTTTATAGACCTGCTACCTAAGTGGCTACGTATTCTGTCACATTATCTTATAACCCACCATCTGATGCCACTTGACTACTTGATTAGGCCAGAAGTAGCCCTGGACCAAAACTCATAAAATCTTTGTTAAATCAGAGTCAATGATCTCAGTGATCAGATTGAGCCAATAAGATTCTCTCTTTTGAAAATTTAAACACACACATACACATCTTAAAACATAAACATACACACAAGGAATAATATGTGTGTTCATTATTAAGTTACCATCTCTCAGTTAATATCCACCCTGTTCTATTTTGTTTTGAGATGCTGGGGCTGAGTCTCCACTAAAGCACAATTCTTCTTCACCACCTTGCTCCCTGTCTCTATCTATAGAGGGAGCTAGAGGGGGACCCCAAGGTGGAGGGGGGAGAAGACACTTGCTTCCTGTTTCTGACAGTGTCACCCTACACAGCTGTTGGTTCCATTTTGTATTTTTTTTCTCTGCACTCTCAAAACAGCCTAATTGCCTCCCTCTCCTAGTGATACAACAGCACTAGCTAGCTGGAACCCCTTCCTCAGAGTGTGATTCTATTTCTATTTGTGGATTCCCTTCTGGTGCTTCAGGCTATAACATTGGCTGAGCAGTATCCCTCACAAAATTCTGAGTCCCAGCTCCAGGGGGTCCACAATCTGAGCTCCTAGGGGACCAACACCAGCTGGCTGATGGCCTCGCCTTAAATACATGATTCCCAGCTCTGTGAGGTTCCTTGCTGAGTTTCTAAAATTTCTCTACCTTTCAGGGAACACTGTCACCTAAGACTCCTGAATTCCAGTTCTGCAAAGTCTCTCCTCTAGTATTCAACATTCCAATAATCTCTAACCCTTACTCTAGCCCTCTAACCTCCTACAGCCAGGAGAGCTGTTTCCTGCAGTAACTACCCCGGATTCCTCAATGTCTTTTTTCCCCTTTCTTATTCTCTAATAACTGGTTAATGATTCTTTGATAATTCTATTAAAATAACTGGTGTCATTTCTGTTTCTTGAATGTGACCCCACTTACACAGGTAGTTAGTAGCAGGAGTTGGAGCTGATTAAAGTGAAAGAGGCTAGAGAGGTCGTGAAAGTCTATGTACAAGGCAAAATTATAAGAGGAACAAATATTAGAAGGCTAAGAAAAACAAGTAGAAGCAAAAAAGGGAAAAAAAAGGAATAGAAGTTCAGGGAGCAATAGAATTGCAAAAAGGATAAAGTCCTTGTTCATGGAGAATGACACAAACATGTAAGAAACTTCTAGAACTGCCTTTTTCTCCTTCTTGTTTTCCAATTCTGTTTCAGTTCCATCCTACGTGTGTTGCCAAAACAATTCCCTTTTTAAATTGGTCACCTGCAAGTCTTTTTTCTCAATAAACAACAGAAAAAGAAATCCTAACTGAAACAATGTCCTCCCTTGAGTATAGATAGAAAGACTAGGCTAGACAATCGCATATAATTTTAAGAAAAAAAAATACAAGTCTTTTCTGTCTTGTTGGTTCATGTTCCTCTTGAGTGGCTTGTGCCTTATCTTTTACCTTACCTGCATGTCCTCATCTTTAGAGAGCACTTCACACTCTGAAAACACCTCCATATCTAGGTTTTTATGTGACTCTCAAAACAAAGTGGTCTCCCTGAAGATAGTAACCCATCTTCTATTTAGCATAATCTACATAAGGTGATAGAGTTGATGAAAGAAAGAGTAGTTGTCTTCTGGGAGGATCTTGAGTTATGAATGCAGGACAGATAGCTCTTATAAATGTAACCCAGAGAGAGCTAAATATTAGCAGGAATATTCTAGAATCTTTGAAGCATGAGAATACAGTACAGAACCCCTTCCTCTCTGTTCCCCTCTGCTCATTTTCCTTGCCTGACAATTCTCTGCCATGGCTACAAAAGTTGAATAAAATTTTTGTTGGGTTTCTACAATGTAGTTTGAGTTGGTTCTGCTACCACCGTCCTCTTATTTGCTTCCTGGTTGCGGTAATCAAATCAGCTTTAGAAATAGCCCACCCAACAGGGAGAAGAATAATCTATCAGTTGATGAAAGCACATAGATGTTTGGATGTTTCAAAAATGAGTAATTCCCTTTACCTTGGCTTCAGATTCACTTATAACATTTCTATTTACCCCTTAAAACAACATGAATGATCCAAGGATTTGTAAGTTAAAATGGCAGCTACAAAATTCTCTCTCGACATGAATGGTGCTTAATGTCACTGTGATTTGATCTTTTTTTTTCTCTTTAACACAGTGAAACCCCACAGATAAACGAACAGATTGTTTCCATTTCACTGAGCTGTATGGCTCGCGTTTCTAGGTGTGGGTTGCCTTGACTCTTGATGGTATAACATTTACCTACAGAGGTGCCACAACCCACAGCACTAGGACTTTCATTCTTCTCCGCCAGTTTATTCAGACAAGTATAATTTTCCCAATAGCCCAACAGAAAATATTTTCATGCTATCCACACATCAAGCTTTCCAATCTCTCCAGGTTTTCAAAGGGAGAATAAAAAGCCGGCTATCTTTCCCAAACACTTCGTTCCATATTAACGACCAAACCGCTGTTCAGGTTTCAAAAAAGGAGGGGAGCATCACCATTTGTCTGGTTGTTTCATCCTGAATCCTGGGCAGGCCAATCTGCCACTCTTTCAACTCCCGGGGCAGTGCACAGAAACATCTGTTTGAGGAACAGTTTGAATCCCGCCTTTCTGCATAAATCACTACTAGTAAAAGTTTTATGAGGTGGGTACTTTTTCCTCCTGCTTTCTCCTTTTGTAACAGACTGAAGCCCAAATGAACAAGATGAAATGGCCAGACATTTAGCCATATGCCACTATCCACATGTGTACTTGTGAGAGGGAAGAGAAGCAGACAACTGTACCAAAGGAACATTATAGTTATCTAAAATGTAATTAACAACCTCATAGTTGTTAGACTCTTTGAAGGATTCTAACAGTGTAAATTATAGCTCTCACTTACCTGTAGCAAATGGTCCATGGAACAGTTTCTCTGCAAATCTTGAATTAAGTTAATTTACTGGGATTCCAAAGTAGTTCAGGATGTTTCCATATTGTTAATCTACATAGGTTATCCCTCCTATTCCAGTAACTCCTACAAAAAATAGAATAAAAGGATATAATTAGGATTATATAATACACAATAAATGCTGATACATTTTAACACCAATAGTTCAATGAAAAAAATTGACCATTTTTATTATTTGTATAACAGAAAGTGATGAGGAAAAAAAATCTTCTCTTATGAAAACTATATTGCATGTAATGTTGGTTTTGAATCTACGATTACAGCTAGCAGAAGTCCAGGTGAATGGTAAAGGCTCAAAAAAAAAGTTTACTGGTTAGAGATTCAATATAATAGATTTAATTGAAATCTTCTTTTTAGTATATGCCCTGAGAAGGTGGGAAGGAATTTAACATTTGAGAAGTTACCATGGGCCTTGGGCTGTGCTACCTGTTTTTACATATATTATTTTATTCAATCAGCACAATAACCTTTCCAAACACTTATTATCTACAATCTGTTTGGCAGATTTTTTTTTTTATTTCAGCATATTATGGAGGTACAGATGTTTAGGTTACGTATGCTGCCCTTGCCCCCCCTCCTTCCCGCCTAAGTCCGAGTTTCCAATATGTCCATCCTTCGGGTGGTGCGCATTGCACTCTTTGTGTATGCATATACCCGTCCCCTCCCTCCTCCTCCCCCCTCCCCTCTGCCCAACATCCAATAGATTTTATTCTTATATGTGCACTTATGTGTTGATCAGTTAATACCAATTTGATGGTGAGTACATGTGGTGCTTGTCTTTCCATTCTTGGGATATCTCACTTAGTAGAATGTGTTCCAGATCTATCCAGGAGTATACAAGAGGTGTTATATCACCATTGTTTCCTAAAGCTGAATAGTACTCCATGGTACACATATACCACATTTTATTAATCCACTCATGTATTGATGGATACTTGGGTTATTTCCACATCTTTGCAATTGTGAATTGTGCTGCTATAAACATTCGGGTGCAGGTGTCTTTCTTATACAGTATCATTTGCTCTTTTGGGTAGATGCCCAGTAATGGGATTGCTGGATTGAATGGTACTTCTACTTGTATCTCTTTAAGATATCTCCATATTGCTTTCCACAGAGGTTGCACTAGTTTGCAATCCCACCAACAGTGCCTGAGTGTTCCTATTTCTCCACATCCACGCCAACATTTATTGTTTTGGGACTTTTTGATAAAGGCCAGTCTCACTGGAGATAAGTGATATCTCACTATGGTTTTAATTTGACTGCATCTTTCTTAATAAGAGTTCCATTCTGTGAAATTTTTGTTTCAGTTGTGTGCACACATGTATGTATATACTGGGACACAATGTAAAATTTCTTACTTTTTACAGATTACAGCCAAAAAGTTTGAAAGCCTCTGTCTAAAATAAAGCATTTCTCATGGCTTTTGAATACTAAAGATGATTTTCATTTTATAGGTAACAGGAGACATAAAAGATTTCTGATAATTTAATACTAATATGTTGGGTACAGAATGCACTGGGAGGAGACAGGAAGAAATAGAAAACAAAGAAATTCTAGCTGGTGATCAATACAGCACTGACCTGAGGTAACAGAAATGGAAACATAAATATTGCCAAGAACAATCAAGAAAAAGCTAAGACTGTGCTGGTATTAGGTAATTTATATAAAACTGAACTTTGAAAAATATATAAAATTCAAAACTGGACAAAACCAATTTTTTAAAATAAAATATACTGCTAACTTTACATATAAATAATTCCTAGCAATCGGGATTTGTTCTTTTTCTAGCTCTGCAGCCTGTATCAACACTGCTCAGCCGCTTCTTGGCTCACCCAAGTCATTCACCCACCTTCTCCCTCTCATATCATAAGGTATCAACTACAGGTAGAACCAAGAAATACAGGAAATGGTTATTCTTCCAAAGGAGACAGATATCAGTAACAAGAATGAAATGTCAGAACATGTAGATGAGCAACAGTGAAGAGGCTGTTATCCTTCAGAACAAAGGCAAGAAGTTTGCCACAACTCTAGGAAAGGAGGATATGGTTTCCCTGCTAAAAAGACGGCAGCTTCCAAGAAAGCAGCTGTCACCCTACGCAAAATCAAAGCAGTCACCACGCTTCCAAATAACCAGTCACACAGCCAGCACAGCACAGCCACACCAGGCAAGAAGGGAGCTGTGCCAACCAAGAAACTAAACAGGAGAGCTGCCCTAATCAGAAGTGATGAGGTGCCAACAAAGATGGCGAGGAAGATCAGTATGACAGAGAATAGGACAGCAGCTGCTCTCACTTCAGATGGGCAGGAACAGGGGAGGGAAAATGTCAACCAGAATATAAACAGAGAGAATGAAGAAGACTCTGAAGAAAGAGAAGTCCCTTAAAACTTCTCGGCAAAACCAAAGTAAAGACAGGAATGAGGAGGTGGATGAGGCTGAAAATGACACTGATTATGAGGCTGAAGAAAACATAAAGAGCTTGCCACAGAGGCACATGGAGACAAAAACAGAAGAACCCAAAAGAAAGCAGCCCCTGAAGGCAGGAAACAGCAACTGGAGCAACTCCACAGTGGTGGGAGGAATAATGGCTTCCAAAGTTGTCTGTGTCCTAATCCCTGGAACTTCTGAATGTGTCACGTTGCGTGGCAAAGGGGAACTAAGGCTGCAGATGGAATTTAGATCACCAATCACCTGGCTTTAAGACAGGGACAGTATCCTGGATTATCCAGGTGGGCCCAATATAATTACAAAGGTCCTTAAAAGTGGAAGAGGGGCAAAAGAGAAGGTTGTAGTGAATTGATGAAAAAAGACTCAATCTGCCATTGCTGGCACTGAAGATGGAAAAAACAGCCATGAGCCAAGAAAAGCAGGTGGCCCCCAGAAGCTGGAAAAAGCAAGAAAACTGATTCTCCACCAGAGCCTCTAGGAAGAGTGCAGCCCTGCCAACACCTTGACTTCAGGACCTCAGACCTATAGGACTGTAAGATAACAAACCTCAATTTGTGGTGACTGGTTATCACAGCAGTAGGAAACTAACATGGCCTTCTACAGTATGAAGGGTTCAATGGCACAGTGATCAGCACCTGGGGCACCAATGCCCAGAGCTACTCAGGTCAGATCAGATCAGTTGAGTGTGAGAAGAACCAAAGGTTCGCCTTCAGTGGATTTAAGACAGGAGCAAAGGTAGAAGAAAAGCTGCAATTGAGACTGATGGGCAGTCCACTGTTTGCACTATACTGAAGGAAAAAAGCCAGTATCAGGAATACGGATGTGGAAAAACAGAATCTGCAGTGGTGAATCAAGGACAAAGACTCTCTTACAGTGCAACGCTTCTTCCAGAGATGTTTGAGAAGGCAATGTCTCTTAAAGTGTCCCAGCACCAGCAAGGCAGAGTTAAAGGTTATGAATTCATAGAGGTTCACCTTATTTGAAGGTGCTAAAGACACTTTAAACTCCTAAAAAGAGTTTACGGGACAGCAATAAGGTTGGAGTTGCAAGAACTTTAAAAAGCTAATGTAAAAACTACTACCCATCCCGTGTTCTGTAAAAGGTCTGTTTAAAGACACTACTGCATAGGAAATTGAAAGCTATAATGGCTCTAGGCCTGTTGAGATGATCACCGAGGGAAATGGATCATCCCAAGGGTTGATAAGAGACCTCAACAAGGTTCTTTCTAATCTGGCAGATCACTGAAGGGAGTTCTTACTGTGAGTCATCTTCAGATTTTCCTCATGCTTTGTTCTATTTTTCCACAGGCCCCATTTTGTTTTATTTTTACCCCCTGGAGCAAAGCAGCATCTGTCTAAACTCAGTATTTGTCAACAGAAAAAGGAGAGAATTGTTCTCCGCCCTACTCTCTTTAGTGTTTGAATGTCTGTTAGGTCTCCAGCTGCAGGCCAGATGAACCTACAAAAGCCTAATCTAATCTTGAATTTCTAGCAGGAATTCTCCTAGTATCTTTTTGCTCTACTGAGGTGGTTTCTCTCTGCCCCTATTATCTGATTCTCAGGATGCTAAACAAATGTAGGAAGAATTACATGTGTTAATACACCTGATTACAATGATTCTTTCCTCTGAAGGACTAATATCTAACAGGATACGCTCTAGCAAAAGCAGCCTTTCCTTCTTTCTGCCCATTTTTAGGAGGCTATAGTGGTAGCAGAAGACTTGAGAAAGTGGAAATGACACAAGTGAAATCAGATTTGCTGCTCCTTGAGCAGTCACTGTGGACCACTGAGAAAAAGGAAGAGGACCAGGAGGCAGATGGAGGAAATGTTTGGAATGCTAAATATTTTTATACTCATCTTTATTAATTCAATCTAACAATAGGATTATATTAATTATTTTATTTTGTTGACTTTTTTATTGTAAAAGCTTAAGAAATTCTAATTTAAGTGATTTAATGCAAAACAAAGAAAAAACACCTAAAGTCAAGTCAAAGTTACCTGAGAATATGAGTCACAAGCAACATCTGAAGTACAAGGAATGGATATGAGAAGCTTTCACGGAGAGGTGGTGTCCACATCACACGAGTACACTGGAAAAAAAAAAAAAATTCAGAGTGTAGTATACTTGCTAAATTTGCAAAGTAAGGCATACGAAGTGAAAGTTGCTATTTATAAATACAGCGAAAAGTCCTTTTCACAAATAATTTAAATAGTGTGTTGTAAAACAAGCTACTGAGCTTTCCATAAACAGCAAAATTGGTAAGTGAGAAATGTTACTGAGAGAGACAAACGTGGCTTAAGATCATGTGAAGCACTAATATCGTAAATTGTCCACAAGAAAGTACTAAAACAATGCAACTGTATCCTAAAAGGAAAGCGGGGAAAGTATCAGCAAGAAAATGTTCTGCCAAAATTAAAAATTTTTCATTTGAATTGATTATTTAAATTATCTACAAATCTGTCTTCTTCATCATGAATTTCATCAAAACTATCCATAATCAATACTTCAAAATTCTTTGTAGTTATCAATTTTAGCATTCTCATTCACAATGCTGCTAAAAAGGAATATTGCATTTTTGTTTTTACTTCTTCTTTACCTAGCTACCCTGGCTTGCTGAATATTTACAAGGACAGGGAATCAAACTAAATAACAAAAGTCCTAAAATAAAAATAGTCAAGTATCAACCTATTTGAAAAGCTCGCTTTGGACATTCTTAAACAATGTACTATTCCAGTTTTAGAACTCAATCATTTTTCTGCATATATACTAAATATATTAAGTCCATCTTTCCATTTAAAGAAAACTGCATAGGATTAAATGTAAGCAATCTAATTACACTACCGCCACTAAGTAAGTCACACTAAAAGAAATCATCGTGTCTTTCAAGTCAAGCAGGGCTACTTAAAACACTACATAGAATTATAAAGACCATGTCAGAAATAAGTGTCTCTTTTATTTTTATTAGCTCTACCTCAGACTACTGGATATTTCTACTACTGCTATAGAAAGTCTGAGCCAATTTGCTCCTCTTTTCTACCAAAGCTCACCAGCCTCTATGAAATTAACATACTTAACCTACTTATGAATCAACTACATGTACAAGAGAATTCTAAAAAGACTGAAAAAGTCTTTTAATAATGTATATTTGCTATTACTGGAATGCAATATTTAAAAACTGTTAGTTTATGAGATTAACTAGATACTTCAGCATGAGTCATAGTAAGACACACAGGCACACCATTTCATTGCCTTTCCTTCACTTCACTGTGCTTTGCATATACATTAACTGCTATGTGAGTTGTATTTAACTCACACTAATTTTGAGTCTGGGGATTGCAGTTGGTTCATGCACATCTTGTTGATGTTCTTATTGCTACAATATTGACAATTTAATTGATATAATTCACACATAGTAAACAATAAAAAATAAATTTTTCATTAAATTAAAAAGGATTGTTTTGTTTTCGAGGTTTTTGTTCTGTTTTCATAATAAAACACCATGGCCCTAAGGAAAAAATTTTTCTAGTGTGGCAATCAATATGTTAAAACAAATTACCCCATTTTGATGGTGCTGTGCTATATTAGCTATAATATTGCTTTACATTGTTTAATATTAGCTGTAATAATGCTTTAAACACTATCCTTAAGAGAGCTTCCATAAAAGATATCTGGTCACCAGGAAGGTTTGGCTATTCCTCCTCTTCAGAGAATGGTATAGTTATAAGGATACTGTTATCTGCATGGTAACGATAATAATGCTAGGTGCAAGAGGCATGGCTTGAACAGCTCCCCTTTGATATTATTTAGAAAACTCCCATAGTTTAGGAAGCCTTAGCTCGGCACAGGCTTTGTGCAGCTGATGGAACTGCACCTTCATAATAAGTAAACCTGGTGACTTTCTTGGAGTTTTGGTCTATTTCTATGCCATATATAGGTATCCCTTATCCCAAATACTTGGGATCAGAAGTGTTTCGGATTTCAGATTTTTCTTGCATTTTGGAATATGTGCATTATACTTATTGGTTGAGCATCCCTAATATGAAAATCTAAAATCTGAAATGTTCCAATGAGCATTTCCTTTGAGCATCAGGTTGGGACTCAAAAAGTTTAGGATTTTGGAGCATTTTGAATTTCAGACTTTCAGATTAAGGATGCTCAACCAGTATGGACAAGTTGCTCAATTAACCAGTTACCTATTTCAATTTGAATTTATAATACAATTTTGGCTCACACAATGTTTAATGCGGCAGTGATATGTAATTGCTATTATTAAACTTTACTATCTTTATATGGAATTTCTGCTTGTTCTATAAAAGGAAACATTGATTTTTTTGTCTCTAAACAACCAGGACATCAGTATATTTTATCCTAAGTTTACACAGAACCTCTGTGAAAGCAGCAAACTTCACTGGAAAGGCAATGAAGTACTTCTTTATGCCTCTATTCACAGTTGTAACGACTTGAACGTCTTTACTCATTTAAACTAGAGAGTATATCTGGCAAGATGTTGCAATATCACCTAATTATCAACATAAGTAGAATTCTGACTATAATATGAAAAAGCATTAGTCAAGACATAAAGGCAATATAAATAAAAACTGAAACAAAATTACACTATCAAAATGATAACTTAGAGAAACAAAAATAATTCCAGTTGCTTTTTAACTGTTTAACTTTTGATCTCTGACTGTACCCCCTTAGTAGAATATACTCTAAGGAGAAAAATAACTGTGAAGAAATCTTGAACCTTACTTAGTAGGTTTGTTATTGGTAATGGCATTAGTGTAGTAATTCTGTAACTATTTTGTATGTAATATAAAATAAAGCAAATAGGTAAACACATTTACTTGTGGGAAAAAAGGAGGTACAACTATGGAGTAGGGGAAGGCAGAGAAGAAAGGACCCCATGACATTGGATTAGAATTGGAGGAATCAGTATGAAATAATGATTTCTAAAAAATATACTTTCTACCTTTTGTCAGAAAAAGGGCTAAAAGCAATTATATGAAAGTGGCAATGAGCACAGATTGTGTTTTCTTAATATAATTTTCCATTAATAGGATCCAAGATTCCTTGGAAAACAGCGGATTTTATATTTGGGGACAAAAAAGTACAAGGGGATCCTGGAGTACCTTTTTGTGCCAGAAAGAAAGTATTCAGAGACCAATGGGACATATCAAAAGGGCAGAGAACAGTACCAAAAAACATAAAATACCCAAGGATTAATCTAACAAAAGATGTACAAAACACAAAATATTGCTCAAAGAAATTAAAGGAGACCAATATAAATTTACATTTATGGATTAGAATAGTCTATTCAGCATGTCAATTCTCCCTAAATTGATCTAGAGCTTCAAGGCAATCACAATTAAAATCCCAGCAGATTGCATTTGTGTTGGGGGAGGAAGGAGTAGTGACAAGCTGATGCTATTAATATAATTTATATGGAAACACAAAGGACCTGGAATAGCTATGGCAATATTGAAGAACTATGCTGGAGATTTTCACTATCAGATATCACACTTACATAGCTGCAGTATTTAAGACAGTATGATAGTGACGTAATACTGATTTAAAGATAAACAGACAAATGGAACAGAATTGAAAGTCTAGAAACAAACACAGAAATATACAGTCACCTTATTTATGACACAAGCACCCTACAATTTAGGGTCTTTTCAACAAATGGTACCGGGTTAACTGGACACCCAAATTGGGGGAGGGCCAGGGCTGAATCTTGAACCTATTTCATAGTATACATAAGGTTCTAGATAGATCACAGAGTAAAAAAGGAAAGCTCTAACAATCAAGCTTCCAAAAGAAAACATAAGAGAAAATCTTTATGACCTATAGTAGGCAAAGATTTTTTTAATCAGATACAAGGAATAAACACAAAAGACTGATAAATTGAACTTCAAACTTAAGAACGTCTGTTGATCAAAGAAAAAAAAAAAAACAGGAAGAATGAAAACACAGGCCATATGCTGTGAGAAGGTTATTTGCTGAACATATATCCTACAAAAAGTCCATACAATTGACAAAAAGTTCCCATACATCAATAAAAGAAATAACCCAAGTTTTTAAAAAATGGGTAGACTTAAATAAGCACTTCATAAAAGAGAACAGCTAAATCAGATACGCAATATAAAACGGTGCTCAACATCATTACTCACCAGGAAAATATGCAAACTAAAATCATAATAAGATACTGTTTCACTGATCAGAATGACTATAATTAATAGCACTGCCAGTACTGACTAGGGTCTGAAAGAAACCAGAATTCTCATGCATTGCCAATGGGGGTGAAAACTTGTACAAGCACTTTGGAAAACAATGTGCACAAATATCATAGACATATGTTGAGAGAAAGAAGTCAGACATTAGAAAGTATGATTGCTCCAAACAGACAAAACTAATCAAAAGTGATAGAGATCAGAAGAGTACTCACCTATTTTGGGGAGGGGACGGGATACAGATTGGATAGGGACAGAGGAGAGTCTGCTTGAGGGCTAGAATCAGTCTATATTTTGATCTAGATCATAGCTATATGATTGTATACATAATAATGTATACAATATATATACATGTATACATGGCTAAATAATTGTATCCATTAAGCTGTATAGTTAAGACATGTAAATTTTAATGTATGAAAATGATGTATCATTAAAAACGTGAGGGAGCTACTACTGGCCAAATTTGTGATTGTTTGAATATCAAGATGAATTATAACAGCAATGGATTATAAAACAAAAGAATCCATGCATATGTAGTAATAGTAAAAGAAAATGGCATGAAGGAGGATTTGTCTTTATAAAATATCAATTATTTAATATAAGTAAAATGACAGAATTAGAAAATCACCATTTGTAATGGCCAATGCAATAACTAATTCAGGTAAGGATCAACAATGGATGCTATAATCAGTTGGTAAAATGTTATAGGGAAGAGGATATTCATGGTGTCTCAAAGTATCACCCCACAGATCACTTATTAATGTAGAAGAAAAAGGAATATCTTTATAACAGAGAATTCTGACAGCCACCACCTTAACCATGTGATCAACTTAGTAAATTCAATAATGGGACGAACTGATCTTACATGCCTCCAGATGCAATGAAAAGAAAAGGATACAACATCATTTATGTCATATTCACAAAAATGTCTAAGGTGAATCTATCATGAGGGAATAATCAGACAAATTCAAATTGTGGGTCCTCTACAAAATAATAAGCCCAGACTCCCAAAAATGTTAATGCCATCGAAAAGAAAAAACAGAGAAACTGTCCTAGATAAACTCTTCAAGATAAAATGAAAAGTAAATGCAATGGGTGATTCATGATCAGACTCCAAAACAAAAAGCATAATGTACTGGGATAACTGGAAATTAGAATATAGACTGTATTATTTTATTATATAATTATTATTAAATTATTATATAATTATTGTTAAATTTCTTGAGTATGACAACAGTATAGGGATCATGTAGGAGAATGTCTTGATTTTAGGCAATATATACTGAAATATTTAGGGGTAAGATGTCAGCATGTCTGCAATTTATTTTCAAATGGATCAGAAAAATGTCTGTATATGTAGGTGTGTGTAAAAGAGAGAGAGAAAGCAAATGTGGCAAAATATTAAAACTGGTAAAGGAAAGTGAATCTAGAATGTTTCTGTAGATTTTAATTTATTCAAAACAAAAAGCTGGAGGAAAAAGTACAGAAACATGCACTTTTATTGTATTGCCTTTTTAAAAAAGTTTTATTTTTTTTAAATTTCAAAATATTAAGGGGGTACTAATGTTTTTTTTGCACGGATAGCTTTTGTAATGCTTGAGTTATGCCTATCATCCAAATAGCGTTCACTGCACCCATTAGGTAGGTTTGCCTTTTTAGTACAAGATTTACAGTGGACTAGCTGTAGCCCAAATAAACACATTAATATAAAACAGCTGCTGACTCTAACTTCACACCTGGGAACAACTGTCTAATTTCAGTAAGGACAGAGAGAGTCTTTGCTGGGACCTAAAAACCGACTGCTAACAACATAAACTGGAATCTGAGAGAGAGAGAGAGAGAGATACATGGATCCAGGAGAGTAAAGAGCAGTGGGGGAAGAGTCAGAAAGCAGAGAGATCACAATCTCATACACTGCTTATATTCCAGGCCATTGCTGGAGTTGAATCTTGAGATGGACTAACACTAACTAAAAAGTGGAAAACTATCCCCCTCCCAGTTCAAATACTGCTAAAGTCAAAGGGATTATCCCCTGAGCTGAGCACCTGGGAAGCTGGAGATTAAGCCAAACAGAAATGAGATCTCCTTTGAAACTGGAAGTAAACTAATCGCAGCTCTGCTCACTTAGCAGAATTCACGGTGGGATCCAAATTCTGAGCCCCTCACCCTAGGTGCCTGACGCAGGAAAAGATGTTTATTTCCTGCCTAGGAAAATAAAAGCAAAAATGATTATTTAGTTCAGCCTTTGTCATTCTTTTATACAAAATGTCTTGCATAAAAGAGCTATGAGATACACAAGATAGCAGAGAAATACGACCCAAAATCAAGAGGAAAAACACAGCCAATAGAATTAAATCCACAGACAATGTAGACGTTGGCATTAGAAGACAAATACTTTAAGATAACTATAATAATTAGGTTTAAAATTTATAGAAAAATATGGATAAAGTGTATGGACAGATAATAAATTTCAACAGAGAAATGAAAGCTTTAGAAAAAAACCAAAATGGAAATTCTAAGGAAGGAAGGAAGGAACGGAGGGAGGGAGGATTCGCCAGATGGTGAAAATAGCAGACTGAACACATCAGAATAAAGTATCAGTGAACTCTGAGACACGGCAAGAGAAAATACCCAAAGGAGGTACAGAGAGAAAAAAATGGAAGTTAAGGAAAAGGGAGCAGAGTGTTAAAAAACCTGTGGAACAATATCAAGAAAATTTAAACATATATATAATTAGAATCCCCAAAGGAGATGGGAGAATGGGGAAAACAAAATATCTAAACAGAAGATTTGCTAGAAATTTTCCAAAACTGATTAAAAATAAAAATCAACCCACAGAAGTGTTCAGTGAGCCTCAAGCAAAGAAAATACAAAGGAAAACACATCTAGGTTCACCACCATCAAACAAATAAAAATCAAATATGAAAAGAAAATCTTCAAACCACCAGATAAAAGACACATTACATTTAGAGGAACAGCGGTAATTACAGCTGACTTTTTATCAAACAATGGTAAGAATTATTACTGACTTCTTATCAATTAAAGCCAGAAGAAAATAGAACGGCATCTTTAAAGTGTTGAAAAATAAAGGTATCAACCTATAGTTCTTATCAAGCAAAGATACACTTCAAAAAATGAAGGCAAAATAAAGACATTTTTAGACAGACAAAAACTAAGAGAATTTGCTGGCAGTAGATCTTCACAACAATGCTAAGTAAAGTTCTTAAAGAAAACCCAGACCTTCAGGAAGAAATGAGGAACACCAGTGAAACCCAAACTGAAATGTCCAGTTATTAAGGATGACTAGGAGTTAACTAGGCACACGTTAAGAGATGAGGGGGACAGGGGAGTTTACAAGGCATAGGAAACAAGCACGTGCAAAGACCCTGAGGAAGGAAAAGGACTGGTCCTTTTCAGGAACTAGAGGAAGAAAGACCAGCAGAGCTGGAAAAAAAGAAAAAAAAAACCAGCTTGAAGAATGATGTGAGACAAAACACTAGATATCCAACAATAGGGGCAAAGTCATGAAGGATGTTGTAGATTAGTTTTCTACTATATTGTAGACTAGTCTTCAAATCTATATCAGCAGATTCATTCCCGACTGAGATTAACACACTTTTTTTTTGCTGGACTTCTGGCATCACTGTAAGTTTAATATAAGTTCACAAATTCATATACATACCAATCAGTAGCCTGAATTAATAATATACCTTGTATTAATACTTTTATATTCTTTTCCAAATTCATATAAAAAATAATTTAAATAAAGCAGGGCGTGGTAGCCCACGCCTGTAATCCCAGCACTTTGGGATGCCGAGGTGGGAGGATTGCTTTGAGGCCAGGACTTCAAGACCAGCCTGAGTACCAGCAAGACTCTGTGTCTACAAAAAATAGAAAAAGTAGCTGGGCATTGTGGCTTGCGCCACTAGTCCCAGCTACTCAGGAAACTGAGGCAGGAGGATCACTTGAGCCCAGGAGTTTGAGGTTGCAGTAAGCTATGATGACACCACTGCACTCTAGCCCAGGCAACACAGTGAGACTCTGTTTAAAAAAAAAAAAAAATTAAATCATGTCATTCTACTGCTCATAATCCTCCAGGGGCTTTCCATCTAGTCCAAATAAGCTTTACAATGACCTACAAAGATTACAGAATCTATTCCTTCCCTATCCCAACTCCCATTATTAAAGTGTTGGAACGTATCGCCTATCATTCTCTGCTCCTCCTTGCTACTGTCCAAATAACCCAGTTATTCTCCCACTTTAGGCATAAGACTCCCTCACCTTCACATGATTGTCCATAGGATAGGGGTCTTTATTTTACTCAATGACACATTCCAAGCATCGGAAAGTACATGGCATACAGTAGGCACTCGGTATATGTTGTTTTCATTGAATTGAATAAAACAGAAGACCTAGAATAAACTTCCTGGCCAAAACCTAACTATCACAGGAAAGAAAAGAAAAAAAAAAGGAAAAAAGGAAAAAACAGAAAAGGAAGTCTACAAATCGACAAAAAAGGATCTCTGTATCTTTCACTTGTAAAAGATAAATTACGGTGTTGTCTTCTTTGAAGTCCTACTCCCTTAACCTAGGAGTTACATGTTTAGAGAGATTAATGTTTAATCAGGAACCTAAGAATCTTCTCCCTGCAAAAACCTCCATGACACTGGTCTGGGCAATGATTTCTTGGATAGGAATCCAAAAGCATAGGCAATGAAAGCAAAAACAGACAACTAGCATTGCTTCAAATTAAAAAGCTTCTGTTCAGCAAAGAAAACATTACCAGAGTAAAGAGATTACTGACAGACTGGGAGAAAATATCATACATCTGATAAGAAGCTATTATATCAAATACATAAGGCACTCAAATAACTCAATACCAAGAAAACAAATAACCTAATTTAAAAGTGGGCAAAGAATCTAAACAGACATTTCTCAAAAGAAGAGATACCAATAGTCGACAGATATACAAAGAAATGCTATCCATTAGGGAAATGCAAATTAAAACCATAATGAACTATCACTTCACACCTATTGGATACCATCAAAAAGACAAATGATAACAAGTGTTGGAGAGGATGTAGAGAAAAGGGAATTCTTTACATCATTGGTAGGAATGTAAATTAGCATAGTCATTTTGGAAAATAGTATGGAGGTTCTTCAAAAGACTAAAAATAGAACTACCATATGATCCAGCAATCCCACTACTGGGTATATATCCAAAGAAACTAAAATCAGTATGTCCAAGAGATATCTGCACTTTCATGTTCATTTCAGCATTATTCACAACAACCAAGATACGGAAGCAACTTAAGTGTCCATCAAGAAGTGAATGGATTTTTTTAAATGTGGTATATACACACAATGGAATACTATACAGTCTTAAAATCGAACAAAATCATATCTTTTGCAGCAACATGGACAGAACTGAAGGACATTATGCTAAGTGAAATAAACCAGGCACAGAACGACAAATACTGTATGATCTCACTTACATGTGGAATCTAAAAAAGTTGATCTCTTAGAAACAGAGAATAGAAAGGTAGTTTACCAGAGGCTAGGGGAAGGGGAGAAAATAGGGAAAGGGGAGATGTTGATCAAGGGGTACAAAGTTCCACTTAGGCAGGAGAAATAAGTTTTAATGATCTATTGTACTGCATGGTGACCACAGCTAATAATAATGCATTATGTATTTCAAAATTGCTAAAATAGATTTTTTAACATTCTCACACACAAAAAAAAAATAAGTTGGTGAGGTAAAAGTTATGTTAATTAGCTTAACTGAATCTTTCTACAAGGTATACATATATCAAAACATTACATTGTACTCCATAAATATACATAATTATTTCTAAATTAAAATAAAAGAAAATAAATTAATAAAAAAAAGAATCATCTCCCTGCTTAGTAACTGAGCCAATCACTTAATATTTTAGTGCTTCCATTTTATGATACTGGGATATTATTCAATACTTATCTGTTATACAAGAATATAAGGATTAATGGGATTGCTTTCAAAGTGTTCTGACCATTCTTTTTCAAATCTTATATAAATGGCATAATTATGTCAACAAGTAATTAGAACATGAACATTTATATTTTAGTCTCAGTTCAGTTCAAAAATATTTAAGAAACCAATATGGCTTGGAAATATATTGTGGGTGATAAAAAAAAAAAGGTTAATTAGATATGAACCCCAAAGTAATCCTTTCATTTACTTTGAATTACATTCTTAAAAAGTAATTTTTTCTAAAAAATAAAAAGAACCATTCTTCCCATATGTGCGTATCTTTATACATGTGAACATGTCTTATGTAAATCAATCAGGCTTTGCAATAATTTTTAATCTCATCATGAAAAAGCTAAACAACTCTTTCACAAAAAAGAATTTCTAATAGTCAAAAATTGAAAAAAATATCGTATTTAGTTTTTTTATATTCATCTAAATGTTTTCAATCAGCATGCTAAAAATTCTGCAACATCAATGCATGCTTATGTATCTTATTTTACAACAAGAAAATATTTTAAAAGTAGAACAAAATTGCTAGATTTCATCTTAGCAATAATTCTTAGTCATGACATAATGAACATTTAATAAAGAAGTATGATTAATAAAAACATATGCATAATTTTATTAAATGTATAACCTCAATTTATTGATTATTATGAGCCCCTTTATTGCATTTTCACAAGTTTCAGATTTGAAAGTTTTGAATAATTTGATTCATTCATGCTAGACATTTTATAGTTCATTTGTTAAGTCAAAAATTTTCCCTTGTAAAACCATCCGAAAGAAAAGAAACTTTTAAAAGTATACCATATACTATTTTGGAGTCTAGTATAGAGCAAACTAAATAATGGAAATAAAAGTAAGTAATAATCTACAACTAGTTTTTAGCACATAACCCATTCACTCATGTGATTAAAGTAACTCTTCTAAGAAAGTAAGTGCCAATTAGTAACTCAGTAGCAATTCCAGTGAGCAATGCTCTATAAAAGTTCACTAAATACGTGAATAGGTACTATCAGAGTAGATATTTCCCTCTCATATAAAAATTATATATTTTAGGTAATATTTTTAAAAATTAGAAAAAAATAGAGTCTGAAAATCTTATAACCTGAAAACCAAAATATGTTTAAAATTATAATAGAAGTCTGCAAAAACTTGAGTTCTTACCAATATTTTACCCAAAACTGCAGTTTGTGCTCTCAATTTTAATATATGACATTACACAAAAAGGCCATTTATCTACCCTAAAGCTACAGTTACACATAAGTACAAATATCTATTGACTACCTCTGATAGTTTAACATTTCCTAAGAAAGTGATGTGTAATCATGCTTTCAGCTACATCAAGTAGCTCAAAAGTATCAAAAAGACAAGTCATCAGTCTGAAAAAATCAACTGTCTAAATTTCATTGTTAAAAATTAAGAAGACTTTGTAAGGAATGATGTTCATGCTACATGAATATCAAAATTTTAAGAAAAACATAAGATCAGGAATTAACAACCCTACTGTATAGTAAGGGTAACAGAGTAGACCTTTGTGCTTAACAGTGTTCTTTCTAGTGGTCTTGGCTCCAAAATTTTGAATAATCCCTTTCCTCCAACATCTTATTGTTAAACACAATGCTCCTTTCCTACATTATTAAGCGGTTATTTTCCGTTTCTTAGGTCATTCTCACAGAATCTGTGTTTCAAATGTTTCATGGTCCACACTATCACAATGTGCAGCATCGAGAGTCAGGAAAAGCCAAATCATTTTTTGGGCGGGGAGGCTCGAAATTCACACTAAACCAATTAACTGATGAAAATGCTCTAATCTACAAGGCCACTCTAGCTTTGCATTTCTGAGATCCTAAATACTAACTACATATTAGTTCAATATCCATTAGTAATTCACTGATTTTTAAAAAGTTCAACATTGGCTCTGCATTAAGTTTGGACAGGATTACTCTCAGAGCTTTATAATGTGCATATGCAAAGATGGCAGACACTGAGTGTATAAACACATGAAAGGATGAAGTCATTTCACATAAAGCAAGCTGACCTTTTTCTTTTTTCCCTCTTACAAAATTTACCATGAACGAAATCTGGACAGAGATATATTACCAGAAATTCACTTACAATTATGATTAATTTAGATGAACGAAATCACTGTCTCTCAATTTACTTTGGAATTTAATCTAAACTAAGTTAGATAACAATAATAATGATACAAGCTAACAATTATATATCAGTTGCCATCTGCCAAACATTGTTCTAGGCACTTATATGTATGAATGCATTTAATCTCTGCAATAATCCTACAAAATGGGTAACATCATTATGCCCATTTACAATGAGGAAACTACGGGCCAGAGAGATTAAATGACTTTGTCAGGTCACAAAGACACTCAATGACAGTCAGGATTTGAACTCAGGTAGCCTGGATCCAGAGTCCATGTTCTTTGCAACACTGCTTTCTTTAGAAAGCCCTTCGACAGTTGCAAATCTGTCAAATATTCTGCAAGAAATACTTAAAACTATATCAAAGGTTAATACGTTAAAATAAGAACATACTGTGTAGACTACTACAACAAAAAGCCTCACATAAGAAAGTTAACTATATCTATTACCAGCTTATTTCTATTATTCCTAAAAATGTGAGCTTTCACCGTTTTGAAATTATTTGAAGAATTGAATCAGACCCACTACTTCTTCAAATCACTAAGAGTTATATTACATAAGAGATACAATGGTCATGAAAAGATAACTTAAAATGAATGTGAATGTTTAAATTTTGAATCAAAATAATAAGATCAAACATTTAAAGAATGCTATTAGAGATTAAATTTAAAGATATTAAATTTAAAAAGGAAACCTGTATTTCCAGGAGTGATTCTGAAAATATTTTTTGACTACCTACCTCTCCATGATTGAAAAAGAAGCACAACACTGTAACCAGGCCTCCTAATCGGCTACCGCTGAAAAAGAGGGTACAAAAACATAACTCAAATAACAGAAATTCAGGTCAATCCTAATAAACCTTAAAATAACACAACATGATAACTTTACAGTACTATAGCAGGCATTAGCCACACTAGAACTCTCCTATGCTTACATACATCTCCTACGTTTATGTACAAAATATTTCCTTCAAAGTGTCAGTAGTCAAAATAAGTTTCATTTTTTAAAAATAATTTGTCATCCTGAAAATGTGTAGACTCAGAAAAGCACACAAACTAAAAAGGAATAGAAATTATTACTAGTCATATTACTGTGCATCATGAAACCTGATTTTTCTTTTTCTTCGTCTTCTTTGGTACCACATATTTATTTATCCTTCAGCATTTCTCAAATTATTTTCCTTGGAACACACGATATACTTAGGGAATGGGATGGAGAAGAAGTATATAAAATGGTTCTATGATCATAAAGTTGGACAACACCACACTGTATACCTGCTTTGGAAATTCACAAAGCACTTCAGCACATTAAAGACTTAATTCAGTATTTCCTGAACCCTATCCCCAAGCTATTTTTCTGCAGAACACACTTGGTGAACACTAGTTTATAGATAAAGTTTTATCTTTCATTTGTTTTCAAAAAACTGGAATATAACACATATATCAAAGTATGACAATCAAGCTTTTAACTCTAGCTAAGAAATCACAATGGTATATTCTGGCAGTTCTAACAACAAACTTCATTTGCTCAGGTAAGAATGAATTATGTTCCCTACTTTCCTCCAAGTCTGGGTAGAGGAAATGAAGCTGTTTTTAGGTTTGTTTCATCATTTCTTTCTCCCTTAGTCTTTAGGTCCTCTTACTCTCTTTAGCTCATGCTGCTTTCTCATTATTCTACCCAAATACTTCCTTCTTTCTATCCATCTACGAGTACGTGTATAACACAGAGAGGCCAGAGAGGAAACAAAGAACCAGATGGTGTAGGTATTACGGGCCTTGTATTTATAAACTCTTGGGACTGTATGAATGAGGAAAAGAGCAGGAGATACAAGAGAGAACAGGGATAATCCATTTCAGGAGCACACAGCCCCTCCCCAGCACTTCCAGAGGGAGACAGGTAAGGCTGGGATCCCAGCAAGGGTGGCCTGTTTGCCTTAGCAAAGCAAGAAGAGAAAGATTGATTGCATGTTTGGTGACAAGCAGTTTGTGGAGTTTCCACTTTTCCTACAGAACAGAGGCACAGTCACTTGCTGCTAGAGAGAAAACGTGGCAGCATTAAAAATTTGAGGAAAGAGGGGAATGTCTGAAATAACACTTGCATTTCAGGAAAGTGGTAACTTGGGAAAACACAAGGGTTGCTGAGACATCTTAGGCGAGCAAAGGAGATTGCAGATCTCAGTTACAGGTCACTAATTGCAGGATTGCATGGTTTTTCTCCACCGGTTATCAGCCTAGACAGGCACAAATGAAATATAAAGGGGCAATGAAAGCGAGGACATTGGCCAGAAAGTGGCTGAAGTGATGGATCCCAGAAGTAAGATGAGATAAAGGAGCTAGAGAGTGCTACAGGCCAGGGAGTGGAAGCTAGGGATCTTTCCTAAGAAGCATATGACATCTTCTTGAAAAGAAAAGCAAACAGGCTAACCCAAGCTTCATCACAAGTGGTAAGATATTAGAAGAGTTAAGGCAGAGTTAAGGGTTTAAAAAATAAATAAATAAATTTTAATATTTTGAGTACATCAGTTTATAGGATTTTTCTTGCCACCTTCCCCCAATCCTGTTTACTTGACATTTTTTCATGTGTCCATCCTCCCAAATCTTTCTTTATAACCATACAAACATATATTTTTAATGTGATCATATTATTAACAACCCTCTGAAATTTGCTCCTTTTCTAATTAATCTAGCATGAAGATTATTCCTAATCAATACATGTAACCTAAGGCATTATTTTTACGGATGCCAAATATTGCACAGTACAAATGCACCGCAATCTGTTCAGATCCTTCCCTATTATTGGACATACAGATATTTTTAAATTTCTTGCTATAATAAAAAAAATGTTAAGATAAACAACCTTGTACATGTAAATACTGGTGCTTTTATTTTGGGAGGACAGACCTAACTGTGAGACACTGAAGTGAAAGAATGTCAACTATGGCAGGAAGCACTGTACCAGTCTGCACACTCACCACAGTGTGTGGAGGGGGTCCGTTTGTCTATCACTTTTGCAGCACCTGATGTCTTTAGACTCTTTTAAATTTTGCCCTTCAGACAGCTGAAAACTTTTTTCTTACTGCCTACTTCTTTGGAACATCATTTTAGTGTTCTGACGATATGCATTTCTCTTCTGTGAACTGCCTTACTCACATTCTTGCCTATTTGTCTATTGGATTTTCTGTTTCCCTGTTTAAAGGTTAGGGTTATCAAATCTTTGGCTGTCATATGTGTGACAAAGTATTTTGATATAATTTATGGTGTATTCTGTCAGAAAGAATTTTTTAAAATTTTATGTAGTCAAGTATGTCGATATTTTCCTTTACTACTTCTGTACTTCCTGTCTTGTCTCTGAGGGTCTTCCACACCTCAAAATTAGTCTCCCAAAATTTCTTCTAGTATTATGCATTGCATTTCCCACTCAGATCTTTCATCTGTAGAATCCTACTTTTGTCCTCTTTGAAGTAGCCAATTATGCTAATATCATTTATCAAATAAACATTCTTTATACCACTGAAATGAAATTCAGCCTTTATCATATCTTAATCTCTTACAATGCTAGAATCCATTCTATTCCACTTCAACTGATTTAATTCTGTATTTTTTTGTATCACATTTTTATTACTGTAGCATTATGGTCATTTTAACATATGATAAGGAAAGTTCCCCACCCCCAACTGCTCTTATTTTTTAAGATTTTTTTTTAAGTAATTCTCACCAACTTATTCTACATATCATCTTCATCTTAATCAATCCCCTCCTTAAAAAAAAAACACACACTTGGGTGTCTGATCAGAATGACATTAAATTTACATATAATTTGGGAAGGATTGTCATTTATACGCTGGTAATTCAGCCCATTCAGTTGCATAGTATGACACTCTCTACTTATTCAATACTAACTGTATTTCTTTAAGTAAAAATTTTATGGCCAAGTAACATAACAGTCAAGTATCTAAAGTTAAAACTTCCAGAAATACAAAGAGAACATAATAAAATCTGATCATCTGATCCTAGTGGAGTATTTTAACACTTTCAGAATTTGACAGGTCAAATAAGCTAAAGGAAACTATCAAAGATTTGAAGGAGATAATCGATAAGCTCAATTTTGTGAATATATATAGTATTTTGACTATATAAAAACTACACATTATTTTCTTATATCCCTGGAACACCTAGCTGCAAGGTAATTCATTCTCTGATTATTGTCCAAAACAACCTAAAACACAAGAAAAAATGGAGAAAAAGAACTCTTTGGGAATTTAATGTAAACCTCCCTTTTAAAAATTCCCTTGAACAAAGAGGGATTGAAACTGAAATTTACTAATTGTAATTCTTGAAATAGCAGAGTAAATGTAGAGAAAGGACAAAAGAGACACAAATCCAATTCCCTGACCAAATCCCAGGATAAGGTTTGCATAAGAACTAAGTCTTATACCCTCACTCAATTGTCATACAACCTGGGGGGCTCTGAGGTTGGACATCTTCCTGAAAGCAGAACCAGTGTGACAATATTCCCTTTTCACCAAATTACCAAAACACAGGTCATGGCCCAGCATCTTCCATGAATATACTCAGCTTTGCTCAATTAACCAGGGAGGCAAATTTTCAAATGGTGCACTTCTGTGCACTGCAAAGCTAGAAGGGGAGAATGAAATTTGCTTATCTGCAAGGAATATTCTGAGTTACAATCACTATGAAATGATGTGACGTGAAATAAATATAAAACAGTGTCCCCAGTATCTACCTTCCTCCTACCCCAATCCATAGAGACTATCACATAAATCCTTTTATTTTGCTAAACAGAAAAGATGCAGTGACCAGAATACTTAAAATCATTCTAATTTTTTTCCATTATAGTTGATCATTTGATATTTCAGCATTCCCCAGTAGTTAAAAAAAAAGTCTCTTCTGCAATATTACCACAACTGTAAGAAAATATGAAAGTTCCTATTGCGCAAATTTTAAAACACTCTAAGATAACTTTTACATTTATTAACATGTCCCATTCACCTTTTGAACTTCAATTTCCTTAGATATAAAATGAGGACTAATTAAAAATGAAAATTTAAAAGATCTTTAAAATATTTCCCAGTTGTATGGATTTAAATCAGTCATCAAATTTTTGATAGCCTTCATTAATCATTGAGACTTTTATCTCCATTTCCAAAAAAAGATGAAATAAGCCAAGTTTAACTTTTGAAGAGAAAAAAAGCAATCATAGTTAATTTGAAACAATATTAAATAACTTTGAGTTTTCTTATTGTTGTATAAATCCATAAGAAAGAGAAAGTGAGAGAATAATTTGAAAACAACTGAATTAAGAGGATTTCCAATCTCAAATATAAGACATCAGCACTTGCTAGCCCAAGGAAGAAATGTCAAGCAGGCCTGATTCAGAGTTAAGAACCCTACCCTATACTTACATGTGGGATTTACTTGTTACTAAGGAAAGAGGCAGTGAAGATGAGAAAACAGAGTGAGAATCAAGAAAGGTGAGAAAAGTTCTCAGCTTGGTCCTCTCCAGTCTGTTACAAGCAATTAATTATGCCTTTAACTCTTTGCCAGCAATAAGAAACAGAATCTTTATTTACTAGAATGTGAACTTCCTAATTCACCATGGTAGCTGCCAAGGTGCCTAGCACTGAGCCTTGTCAGTGGCAGATATTTGAAGGTATCTGAGGGGTACACAAAACATAATTACTATTCAATCAAAAGACTGCTGGCATTCATATTTTGAAAGTTTGCAGCCAAACACACCACTCTTCACATCACTGTTGCCCTGGGGACAGGCCCAGATGTAAGCTCCCGTTTGTCATCAATGCCATGTGCTCAGTGGAGCCTCTGCTCTGACCCATCCACCACACTGCTTGACTCTCATGCAGACCTCTCCACTGTGCCCTCCAGAACCTTCATTGCATGGTTAACAACTATTACCCAACACCCTCAGCTTCTTCCCAGATGCTCCCTTCTCCTCCTGTCTAGAAATATCACTCTCCTCTGAGAAAATGCTTTCCCTAGCCTCCATCCCAACTCTGTCTCCTAGGATCTCAGGGTCTGTCCACTTCCCTCCATGCCACCTCACCACACCAGCCCAGGCTGCTGTCCTCTTCTGCCAGGACAGACGCCTGCAAAAGCCTCCTGCCCAGCCTCCCAGCCCTGCTCACTCTATATTGCAGCACCTGTCACCTTTAACAATGTTCGCACCTAAGGATTCTATTCATTTAGTCTTGTCAATGAAGTATCTAAAACTTTTCCTAAGAGCTTCAAAATATTTATGCATTTTAGTCCATGTGTATTTTCCTTTTTAAAAAAGAAAGTTATATACAAAGATGCTGTACACGATTCAAATTTTCCTGTCAACTATTTAGTATGTGCTATATATTTTTACTACTTCTGTTTTGTCACTGAATTTTCCTTCCTAGATTACAATTTTTCTGTGATTGTGTGTGTGTTGAAAAGAGGTGGACCAAAAAAAAAAGAAGGAACCCAATCCTGGTGCTCCCACCATCCACACAGCCCGTGTTCACTGGCATCCACCACTCTCAGGGTCAGATCCAAACACTGAAACATGTCCAAAATGCCTCTCAGGCTCTGGCCCCTGCATACACCTCCAGACTCCTTTCCCTCTTCGTCCTCCTACCCAAACTCTGTGCTGTAACTGCAGCTGTCCTTGTCACAGCTCCTCAAATGAGGAGATCACACAGACTGCAGCGTGCGGAAGAGCCTGGCAGGGAGCAAGACAGGTTGCAGCTGAGGCAAATGAAGCCGAGGTGCCCCAGGGTGACGGTGCTGGCAAAGACAGAAGTGGAAGGACTCCAGCGAGTCTCAGGGAAATAAAGCACAAGGTTCCATGACTCCTGGGACTGCAGAGGTGAGGAAAAGGAAAGTCATGCATGTCTCCTCTCCTCTGGTCAGCCTTGGGCATTAGTGTGGACAGGAGTGTCACTTCCTGAGACGGTGACGATACAAAAAGGGGCACGTTTTGGAGAAAAGACGCCAATATTTTCAACCAATAATTTTCATCAATTTATGCATACTAAATAAAAATACTTATTTTTTAAATATTCATATACAACTGTTATAATAAATGGGTTTGATTAAAGATGTGCTAGCAGTCCAAGTTAATAAAACATTCAAAAAAATATGTAGCTGGAGAAGTTCGAGATGGTATAATTCAAAACCTATTTAAGACATGTTTTTAGCCAAAAATCCAGCTTGTATAAACAGTAAATGCTTGATTTTTTAAAATAAAGAAAAAGAAAATATCAGATAAAATGGAAGTAAAATCGGCATAAAATATAAGAAATTCAACTTTTTCTTAAAATAGGTGGGGGACAGTAGAGGAATAAAGAATTGACATAAAAAGCCATTCTAGCATGCAAGAGCCTAAAAGCAATACTGAGTACTTCCTAGGTAACTTGGTTGGATCATGGGAAGAGAGAGTTGGGAAATTGGTTACATTAACGATGTCTATTCACTTCAGATGTAAAGGAAGACATTTAAGCAAATTTAAAGTGGGGAAGGGTTTGACACACACTAATCTTCTAGGTCCTCAGGAATTCCAGAACATATCTAGAAATAAAGTAGTTTAAAAAAAATTTTATCTGAAAGATAAGAAACCATTCTACCTGGACCTCCAACAACCAACGAAGATAATAAAGAACAGAAAATTTGAACATGAATGCATTGTCCTCTATGACTAGCTGGTTCCTTACATGGAAGAAAAGGCATTTTCTGCTGACTAGCTCTGTCTACAACAGGATGGCCAGGCTTTTCTCATAGAAGCTGAAAAGCAATGGTGAACTGAGTAGAGAGAAGGGTAAATATTTGAAAGAGGAGGAAGAGATCAGAGACAGATCAGAGTGGCCACAGGGATGCTGAGTAGCAGATATTAAACATAGAGAAGGTTATGAAAAAGATCATTTAAAAGTTGCCAGAAAGGGAATGGAAAAGAGAGACAGAGACACTGATCCGGGCCTTGGTGAGTGTACACTTGGGCCTTAAATACACAAGTACCGACATACCCCAGAGAGGTGGGGGATGGTGGGATTATCACCAGTACTAGGTGTCACTTCTACATTGAGGTGATGAAGAATCATTTACACCTCCTAGACTCTCTCTCCTGTCTCCTGGCCGCACACAGGGGCTGCTGAAGTTGGCAAATGAAAGACCTGCAAGGTGAAAGGAGCCTGGGTCTCCCCCAAGAAAGAAGTTTACAGTCTGATCATTCTATAATAAAACCCATCAGTCCTTAAGTACCACTCACCTTACAACCTTCAAACCAGTTTTTACAAGCTACCTCATTCTCACATATAAATGTCAGGCTAAGGATCAACAGGCTGTGGGAAAGCTTTTAGGGTGAAAAACAAACTAATACAAAATCAAAGGAGACCTGGAGGTAACAGAGACAATGCAAGAGGCAGAGAAATTTTCGAACTAAAGATCCTTTGGTATAGTTGGAAATCTAACAGAAAGGACAATAGAAAGTAACAAATAAGGGAGAAAAACCATATAAAATTAGATTTCAAATCACGAGTTCCAATATCCAATCAACAGGATTTTGAGAAAAACAGAAAAAAAGGAAAATAAAAAGTCATGAAGGAAATAGTGATAGAAAAAGTTTTCTCCAAACTGAAGAACGTAAGTGTTCAGACAGACAGAACCCACAGAGTATCTGATTAAAAGGATGATACAATATCTACCACATCATGGCCTTTTAGGGCACTAAAGATAAAAAGATGAATCCCCAGAGTTTTGAAAAGCTAGACTGAATCTTAGAAGACAGTGGCAAAGCCTTCAAAAGTCTGAAGAAAAATAAAAACTCTATAACCAGACAAAGCAGTAACCAAGTACAAAAGTAAAACAAAGGAATGTTCAAACATGCAAAGTACATGTATTTTAAATTACCTTCATGTACTCTTTCTTGGGAACTACCTGAGAAATGTGATTCTCCAAAATGACGAAATAAACAAGAAAGAGGTCAAGAAACGATGAATCCAATGCAAGAGAGGAAAGGGGAATTCTCAGCATGGTGGTACACAAAAGTCCTGGGAACAGCTCTGCAGGGAGCCTTGAGAAGGCCTGGTCTAGGAAGGAATCAGATGCAGAAGGCTCCAGGAGAGAGGCCTCGGGGATGGGGTAGGAGAGCTGAAATATCATGGGATTTATACATTTAACAAGGTATAAAATAAGTGCTTACAACTCAGTTGTAGATTTGGAGAGGAATTAATCAGTATACGGGAAATTAAGGAAAACAAAATATTAGCAATAATTAAGCACAGGAAAAAATTTATGTTACCAAATAATTACTTATACTACTTGATTCAGCAGTGAGCAATATTTATATAGCTATAATAATGTAACTGTGGACTACTGGTTTACATATCAGAATTGCTGAGGTTTCAAAGATTAGAAAGTGGCTTTCTCCGGATAAAGGGATGGGTGAGTTTCTGCAGACAGGGCAAGGAACTGCTGCTGTGCCTTATCATGAAAACTCATTGAATAATGCCAAGAGATATGTATGCACAGACAAAATAATGAAAATTAATTTTAAAAACATACTAATAAGTAACATATCCAGTTGCAGAGCACATGAATAGAAAGAAAGTGGTTCAATAAACTTACCTGAAGACCTATTGATACTTATCAAACAGCTATGAGGAACAAAATCATAAAAATGTTCCAGATAACACTAAAATTGATGTTCCTTCTGCACTCAAATGTTTATAGCAACACAATTCACAATTGCAAAGATGTGGAAACAATCCAAGTGCCCATCAATATATGGGTGGATTAATAAAATGTGGTATATGTATACCATGTAATAATACTCAACTACAAAAAACAATGGTGATATAGCATCTCTCGTATCATCCTGGATAGAGATTGAGCCCATCCTTTGAAGTGACGTATCAGAAGGATGGAAAAACATGCACCACATGTACTTGCCATCAAATTGGTACTAATTGACCAAAACTAAGATGGTGTTAACATGGTAGTAACACTCACTGGGTGCCAGTCAGGTGTGGGGGGTGGGAGTACACCCACAACTAAATGGGGGAAGGACATGCTTGTAGCCCTGGCTTGGGTGAGGCAAACGCATTACATGTAACCAAAATGTTTGTACCCCATAATATCCTGAATATATATAAATAAATAAATAAATAAATTGATGTTCTTATTCACCACCGAAAGAAATAAAATAGTATATTTTAACTTTGGCTGAAAACAATTAGAAAAGAAACCCTCCAAAAAACAGACTGAAACAACCACAAACTACCAAACTACCCAGAACTTTGGAGTTTAGGCACTGTTTTATATGGAGGATGGTAAATCAGGCGGAAATGTGCAACCACGAAAATAGACATTGAATGAAACAGAAATGCAACGCACATTATGGTATCTTTCCTTCCAATTTGTGGGTAAAATGTCAATAAAATGATTCTAAGAAAAATTAATGGAGGAAACTATTAGAATAATTACAAAATTACATGTATGATAACTAAAAGTAGAATAGGATCCTGATAAATGACAACATTAGAAAGAGTAAACTTCTACATATCGACTTCTACTAAAATAAACAATGTGTATAGAAATACTAGCATTAAGAACCGTAAAATCCTGGGACCTTAGAACCCTTAGGAAATGAACTATTAATATTACAGAACAGTAATATTCTGGAAAATTAGAATGGAAAAGAGAATGGAAAGTCTAGATTCTTTTAAGTGCCATTTATCTCTGAAATATTTTAGATGAAAACTTTTTCATGAAATACAAATTATCACTCACTTTAGAAATGGAATATTTTCATTACTCAGGATTTTTAGATAAAAATTAACTAAAGCTGCAGATAATTTAATTACTGTGGAAAGAATATTTAAAATGTATTCACAAGACAGTAAAGCACCATTCTAGAGCCTGTGTCTGTTCAAATCCCAATTCTGCAAATGACTAGGTCTGTGACCTTGGGAAAATGGTTTAATGTCCTTGTACCTCAATTTCCTCATCTATAAAATGGTTTACTGATCTCATAAGGCTACCATAGGATTAAATAAGTTTATCATTGTAAACAGCTTAGACTAGAGCCTTGCACGTGAGTGTTATACATGTACTGTATTTTTTCAGTATAAAAATAGTCTCCAGTGAAGATGGGAATCTGCAGAGGGAAAGTTTCAGAATGAGTCCATGGGAAAAATATTTCCTAAACTGGTAAATGCTAGTAAGGCTTATATGATAGATAACAGATTTTTATTGTGCCTGTCAAATATGGTAACCACGAACTAAGTTTTTCTTTCAATAATTTATTAATTCATTCATTTCATTCAATCAAAAAGTATTTTCTGAAAGCAGGGATTCTTTTAGATGTTTTACAAATACTACCTTATTCCATTCTTACATAGAAGACAGTGTCTCCTAAACTCATTTAGGTCTTCTCCCTCCTACTCAATCCCTTGTTAAAAATTCTGTAATCTTCTATTTCAGGTAACCCAATAAAACACTTTACCTTCCTGTTACAACCTGAAAAGACATTTGTTGCTTTACATTTTCTTTTATATCTAAAGAACTGACAGTCACTCTAAGTTCTTCTCATGACATTTATTCAAATTATATAAAAATTGAATGTTAACAGATTCCATCCATGATTTAGAGCTTCATACAGCTTTTCTGTCCTTCGGTCTTAATCACAACAGCCTAGAATTGCCAGACATCTGATGAAAGCTCCTAACATGCATGGTGCAGATCAAAAGAAAATTAAAAAAAAAAAAAAAAAAAAAAGCTAGAACATGCCAAAATTATTCAGGGAGGGGGAAAAATCATTAATACTCTCAGAAAGAAAAGATATCAAAACCATGAAACAAAAATAAAATGCTATTTTTTAAAAAAGAAATGTTCACAGAACAAATAAAAATTCTTGGAAATTAAAAGCATGATAATGAAAATGAAAAACTCAGTAAAAGAGTTGGAAAAATAAGGCTGATAAAATTTTCTACAACATAGAACAAAGTCAAAGATTAAAAATGTAAAAAGACGTGAAAATTAGAAGACTAGGAAATGTAACATCCAAATACAATAAAAGTTCTGAAAGAGAAAACAGAGAGAATGAAGTAAGAAATAATTTTTAAAAATTTCTCTGAAATTAAGGCAAAAGTTATAAGATCGAAAAAACTCATCGAATGTTCAAGAATAATTACAAAATTACCAAGACATTTTGTTGTGAAATTTCAGAACCACAGAGACAAAGAAAAGATTGATCTACAATCTTCCAGAGAGAGGAAGGGCAGAAAAGGTCACATACAAAGGTATAGGAATCTTAATAACTTAAAAATCTCTGAATAGCACCATCTGAAGCAAGAAAACAATAGAGAGATGCCTTTAAAATCTTCAAGGAAAGTGTTCAATGCTCAGCCAACCAAGCAATCAAATATGAAAGCAAAATAAAGATATTTTCAAATATGCTAAGTTTCATGAATACGCCTCTCATCTACCCACTCCCAAGAACTACTAGAAGATGTGGTCTACCAAAGTGAGAAAATAAACCAAGAAAGAAGAATAAATACGATACAGGCACAGAAGATCCAACAGAGGAAAATCGGGAAAGACATCCCAATGGGAAGGCAAAGGAAAACACCAAGAGGACATGTACACAAATCACAGAAAGCAGCTAGTCCAGAACCAAGTACTCACTCATGCCCAAGATCCCCATGTTTTGGTTAGCCTGAGGATAATGTCTGGGTGAGCCTGGACAGATTCTTGTCTGTATTTTAGCTTGGCTCCTGCATGCCTTAGTGCTGGCATGGGCTAAAGACACTCATTTACTCACAGAAGTTGTTCTGCTTTGATATGCTCCTGAGAACTAGGGTACACAGTGTTTTTAGAAACAGGGGGCAGCTCTTCCCCTGACAGTATTTCTGCTTGACATTCAGTAACTGGCCCACACTACATTTCTGCCAGATGCCTCTTCTGACTGAGTTTCCCAGATCTTGCCCACTGATGTCCTGAGGTGCCACACTCCTGGTTGACACCCACATATATTTCTCCAGCCTGTCCATAAGCAAAGAGTTTTCCTGGCAGGCCTCACAGGGAAAAGTTGCCCTTCTCACCGCAGGCTTGGTGTAGAGCCAATGCACTGCAGTCTCTGGGAGAAGTTGCAATCAAGAATTCAGGTCCATCTGGCTGGTCAAGCTCTTCATGTATGTTCATTCCTAGCCCATGCACCTTTATTCCTTGGTCTATTTGAGACCTCGGGCAGAAGTCCTCTTTAGGGCCTCTGCTGAGGCTTTCTGGTGGGAGAGTTTTCAAAGACACCTCTCCCCACTCTGACTCAAACTCTGTTCTTTTCCACTCCTAGTCCTTCCCCCCACCTCAAGACCCATAAAATTGCAGGGGCCTTGTGTCCAGAGCCCAGAGCCTTTTGTTTGGGGCCCATTAACAGTAATAAAATGAGAAGACTCCTGAGCCCCAACTACCATAGATGCACTGATCAACCTGACCCTGTACCTGGGAGGGGTGTGGACAGGTGGAGTCTGCTTCTGTTGATACCATCACAGGAAATGATTGCTTAACTCCTTCACTTTGGGCTTGTTGCTTTAACCAGTTACTACAACACCTGGCAACTCAGCTCCCTCTCCCAGCTCCGCTGAGCTCCTGACAGTTGCAGAAATTTCCCTCAGGGAACCTGATGACCATGATCCAGAAACCCTGTTCAGCTATCTGCTGGGAATTTTCACGTAATAATGGCAATAGCGCCCTTCCCTTAAACAGCTAGGTTTGTACTTGAGCTCGATATTCAGTTTTTCAAAATTAAACACACTACATTGAATGATATATACATAGGTGGTAAAATTATAAAGAAAAACAAGAAAAAAATTAGTCCAAAAGTTAGGATACCCTTTCCACTGAGGGTTGGGGAAGGGAAAAGAATACATTAAAAGGAATTTTTAGGGTATGAAAACTTCTGATAATTTATTATTTCTTTATCTAAGTGTTTATAGGTTTATAGGTGTTCATTTTACTAATCTTTAAATATGCGTGTAAAGGTTTTATACAATACCATAGATATGACACATTTCACACATAAACAATGTGTTTTGTTTTTGAAAAGGATAATGGGAGATATCATCGATAATGTACTCAAATTATAGAGATGCATAAAACATAAAGTAAGGAATTCCATGCAGCTATTTCTTATGTAAAACAAAAATTAAATTTCAAGGCCTTCCAAATTTATTATGCCAAGGAGAAAAGTTAGGCCCTGGAAACTGAGTTACATAATATGCATGTTTTTCTTCTCTGGTACACGACTACTGCTTCCTGACCTTTGTGTTGAGATGCTGTATGTTAACCATCTCCCTGTTCTTCATTCAAATCTAGATTGACACTGGAGACAGAGACCCTTGTGATTGTTACCACTTTACCATAAAATGTGAAGCAACTCCCTTAGTGTATAATCAATAGTAACCAATCGAATCTTATATCTGTGTTAGCCTTTGTTTGGAAAATGCTGTAATTCTATTCTGTTTTTGCTTAAATAAACAATCTTCACTTTTCCCCACCATGGGAGCACTGATCACCATTCCTTGGTGTCTGTGTAACCCAGATGACTGCCCTCACACTTTGCGCTTGAATAAACTCTTTTAACTGGATCCTGAGCCTTTTGATTATTTTAGGTTGACACTCATAAGACCCTCAATATGAGCTGAAGGAATAATATAAAAGTAAAGTTCAGTAAAAGTACTCCATAGAGTATAATAAACAAAAGTTCAGGCAGGCAGCCCTTACTGGCAAGGTGTCAGTCGGTACCGATACTCCACATGGGCATTGTTCTGTCTGCCCCAGGATGAGTCATTAGCCCCCTCACTGCCCACTGCTTTCTCCAGAAGACCTCCTTTGATGATGCTTAATCTAGAATGGAACCAAGAGCTGAAAAGCCTGTTAATAAAAATCAAAAGGGGTGTTTGGGAGGCACCCTCAAAAAGGATGCTGAATAGGAAAGGGCTCAAAGATTCTAACACAAGATCTGCAAATCATGCTTAGACTTTTATGGCTTTTATGATTCAACCCTATTTCCCTTGTCTTGAGAGGTGTGGGAAAGGAATTTTTGTGCATCCTTCAGTTTTAGGGAGGTACAGGAATTCTGAAGATGGAGGCAGCAGTAATCAGTGGGAGAACTCTAAAGAGAAAATGAAGCACAGAAAGACAGAGCGAGTCCTTTTAGGTCAGCCACAGCACTCGTCTGTGAAAACCTTGGGCGGTTTTACATATTTGTACCCTACTAAGATCAAAAATAAACCAAGCAACCCATGCTTTGGCCCGCAGATAAGCACTTTATGAAGAGAGTGGTGGGAGAGGTCGATGAGACCAGCCATCTCCACAGGGGAAACACTGCTGGGGAGTGGAGGAAGGGACGGGAGACCACACTGGGGTGACAAGGGTACCCAAGGGGAGTCCAATTAAACAGTTCTGTCTCAATTTAGTCCTCTAACAGGGGAAGGTAAGGGATGAAGGCATTTCCAGGTAGATGGGAAGGAACCAAGAAGAAAAGATCGAAAGATAAAGACAACTAACGCATAACTGGCAGCAAGTAGGGTTAAATCTAACACCAACAGATGAATGAGCCTTAAACAAAGCCCTTCTTCCGATGACTCTCTGGTTCACAAGACCTCTGTGTCCCCGTATTGCACTCCCTCTGTTATTTGAGGTAGTCAGAGTATTTCTGGTGGATTATTTCCAAAAAGAAAGGAAAAAAACAATACTGTTTAGAAATCCTGTTGTTATCTGTACACATCGTTTATAGCAGGAAAATTTATAATAACCTTGATGTATGTATGTATTTTTGCCAGAGAGCTGGCTGTTAAACATGCGCCAGCGCACCACTAAGGGTAAACAATTAATAGCTAAATATACTATCTAATCTATTCTTTCTCCACAACGCACAGTGACCTAGCTAAAGGTAACTTCAAACTCCAGAATACCAAAATCAATCTAAACTGCAGGCCAGGCACAGTGGCTCATACCTGTAATCCCAGCAGTCTGGGAGGCCGAGGCGGGAGGATCCCTTTAGCTCAGGAGCTCGAGACCAGCCTGAGCATGAGTGAGACCACTCGTCTCTACTAAAAATAGAAAAAATTAGCCAGGTATGGTGCTGCACGCCTGTAGTCCCAGCTATTCAGGAGACTGAGGCAAGAGGATTGTTTGCGCTCAGGAGTTTGAGGTTGCTGTGAAGTAGGATGATACCATGGCACTCTGGCATGGGTGACAAAGTGAGACTCTGTCTCAAGGAAAAAAAAACAAAAAAAAACTAAATTGCAAAGAATACAGGTTTAGTATTACTTGCTTGATATTTGCCTTGGGGTCCAATAACAAAAATTTTGGTATTTAACAATAAGAGAATTTTAGGCATATATGAATTTCCCTTACAAGAAACTGTGGGGGCAGTTTAAATGCCCAGCAACCACTCTCTTAAGTTCCTTCCTCCCTGCAGAACAGAGATTTACATACACTGGGTGTTAAGAAACTGGCCTCCGGAAACTGTTAGTCTATGGCTTAGAAACATCAGGGTATCTTATGAAATAAAACTATGAATTAACGATATAACTTGCAAAAAATTAACAATGGGTATTTTTTTTAAATATTACAATACAGAGAATTCCAGCATGAGTAAGCTGTGTTTGCAAAACAGATCTCACTGCATCTTCTCACATTAGAATTTGGCAGCACAGCCCCATCCACCATTTGATTACGGTTTTTTTCCTACTTCCATTTCTGATGAAATAGACTAGCTTATCTAGCTTCTAAAATCTTTTATCTATGTTATTTTAAAACAAATATACTTCTGGATTAAAAACTGTCATACTTAATCTGCCTGTAAACTTCTAATCTAATAGACAAATTTCAACTTTTATTTCTCAATTATGGAACACAATTTATAAAAAAAAAAAAAATTTAAACACAGTTTTAGTTATCCTCTTCTTTATTTTTAACCCAAATATAAGAAGTCTGCAGCTTTATTCCACTCATAAAATTAGAAAGGTGACTAAACTAACTATTAAGGAAGAAAATATTAAGAACTAGTAATTTGAAACCTCTAAAAATACTGCATTGAAAAACATACAAAAATGCAACAAAAAAAACTGATAGAAAAGAAGTGATAAGAGACATCATTCAATATGATATACACATCAGGATCAGCATTTGGGAGCTGTTTATACAACCGCCCACAGGGAGCAATGGAAGAGTCAAGGCTTCCTGAGAATACAAGTGGCTCCATTATGCACAAGAACTGCAAGCTCATTGGTGATGGGTAGTGCTGGGAAGAACCTTGAGTTCAGGATGCCTTTAGAAAGAGCTAAAGGGATTTTTCAGGGTTAAGGAAAAGCCCACGAACAGCAGAAGAAGAGTTGGAAAAATGAAAATGTGTGCTGCAAGTGCGGACCACTGCAGGGTATGAGACCTGGGCAACCCCAAAGGGGCCGGCTGAGGCAGGAAGCAGTCAAGCAGGCGGAGCTGAAATCAGCAGCAGCCCTTGGCACTGGAAAAGAGCCAGAGACAGCTATTTGGAAAGAACTAAATGCTCTAAGGTATGCGTTGTTCCCTCGTGCCACCTTAAGCAGTGGCCTACAGACTTTTTTTTTTACACTAAAATTACAGTAAGAAATACGACTTTACACTATAGCTCAGTATACATTCATATACACATACATACAGCAAACAGAAGTTTCTCTAATATCTATCCTTATTAAGTGTGGTAGATGCTATTGTTTACATTTGTATTCTTTTCTTTCTCATGTAAAAAAAATTGCCAGGCTCAACTGACTAAATTGATTTTAAAGCCCCCTAATAGGTCATGTCCTGCAGTTTGACAAACACTGTGCTGAAATAGTCACTGTTTTGACTTTGGGGTCTGGTGAAAGTCAAGGGTCTCATAAGAACATAGCTCAGCTTGAATCCTGTCCCTGTACCGGCCAAATTTCAGATTTTCTTCACTTGCTTTAGAATAGGTTTCAAACCATCCTAGTATCAGGGCTTTTCACCACCCAGCCCAGCCACTGTTCCAATCTTAATCTTCTACGATGCTCCCTCAAGAACATGCATCCCAGTCAAACTGATCTGCTTTTTACCTGCTTCTCAGGATGCAGATTTTCCTTCTTTGCCTCTCCCTGGGATGTTTTTTTCCTCATTGTTCATTTCCACCTATCCAAATAACCCTGATTCTCCAAGGTCAAGCTAAAGTGGCCCCTTCACACAGAACAAATTTCTCCTTACTCTGGAATTTTGGGCTCTTTATTTTTCTTTCCTCTCTATCTTCCATTATACACATTGTGCCACCACCTCTATCTCCACCCTCCCCACTCCCATGCACTCAGAGCCCAAAGACTGTCTTAAAAAAGAAACTACTTAGTATGTACTTTACGTGTTGACTAAACTGAATATGCATCTCCCAAATAGGGAGAAAACTGCCTACCAGGCACTGTCGGGGCTGAAGTTTGAGAAAGTTCAGGTCAGGGCCCAAACTATCAAGAACCCCTCAACTAAAATCAGAAACTTCCATTCTGTTCAGCAGATGTTGTGCCTCCCATCTTTGAAACAAAGGTTACAAATTATAAGAAAACAATATGAATGTTTTCTTTAGTAAATGTTTAGAAATTCTTCTTTCAATTAAAAAAGTAATTGGGCATAGGGACATACACCAGTAGCCCTAGCTACTAGGGAGGCTGAGGCAGGAGGATCACTTGAGCCTAGGAGATCAAGGCTATAGTGTACTGTGTTAATGCCTATGAATAGCCACTGCACTCTAGCCTGGGTAACACAGCAAGACCTCATCTCAGAAAAAAAAAAAAAAAAGTAGTATAAGTAAAGACTAGCAATTTAGCAATCATGCCATATTTCACATTGTAACTTCCATTACTTAAAATCTAATCTCCCAAATGTGATAAAGCTATCCATAAGACAGACTGGCAGTACTTAGCAAAATGAATATATACCACCAAGTTTCTATTCCTTTGGCTCATTATACAAGCACACTGGCCCACTTTCCCTCAAGTCAGCCTCCTTTCCTGATTACCATATTCTTTTGATTATTTCTTTGTCCCTTGTTTCAAAAGCAAAATCTTTCACTCTTTCACATCATCTTTTAATCATGCATTTCCATTTTAATCTCCCCAATTAAATAATTAAAAGAATTTTCTTAGGCCAAAGTCAGAAATATTAGCATCAAAGTGTCTTAAATCTATATGCAAATATATTTTAAATTTATCTTCTAATAGCTTTCTCCTTTGACAATATTTATCAAGATACTGCTATATACTCAAACACTGAGCTAGAAATTCAACAGATCTTTGAGGTACTAAACTGAAAATGCCATACTTCCAAAGCAAAGAAGATAATGGGATAATAGCAGATGCAAACTCATTATTCCAAGTTGAAAATCATATATATATGCTCATACTTCTGTACTACAAAGAATCAGTAAGCAGTAATGAAGAAAATTCTAAAGATACTCTCAAGGTCAAATAGTTTAGACACATATACAGTATGACAAATCATCAAAAAAAGAAGAAAAATAGACATCAAAACCTTTAAAAAGATTAGTCAATCTTTTAGTTTTAGAAATACTACTCAATTGTAAAGTAAATCAGGTTAGATATTAGATATTTGTATAGAATATGTTTCTATTTTAACATCAGCAAAGTAAGAGCCATTCATATCATTTGATAATGAATGGTCTTTTCTATTTTATATAAATAATATATATTGTTTATGCTCAAGTGCCTATAAATATTTAAAATTTATCAAGTATCTCTACCATGCTCTATTTACGCCTCTAAAATAACACTGGTACAGTTGGCCATACCAACGGTGAAATCATGGAAATGTGAAATAATTCTATAACTACAAGTAGATATTTTAGGAATGAGATTGTTATAAAATTGAACTATCAGCTAAGCAATGATTAACTATTAACTAATCGAGTATTTTTATTATTCTAGTATATCTTATAAACACATACTAAAATATTGTCTTACCTTAAATATGTGCCATATATGAAGAATAATGCCATCATTAGTCCATTTAAAATAAAAATTACAGCAACATAAAAGCAAGCAGGATCTCCCAATCCTTTAAAAATAAACGAAACATATGTTCTAACCATAAATTACTTTATGTGTCTAGCAATCTACATTAAACTGTGTTTATTTTGAAAATGGTTGCCAGATATATTAAATGGTTGCCTTGGTTTCCAAGTGAAAAAATGGCACTAGGCAGAACACAGTTGAGAACAGGGTAGTAGCTGTGGTGGTTTTGCAACAGGGCTGCAAATTCACTGATACGCCTCCTATAGAGATATGAGGTCTACGACCCCGGTTTCTGAGTCCGGTTGGGCTTGTTACTGCTTCAACAGAGTACAGCAGAAGCAATACCATATGAGTTTTGAGGCTAGGTTTAAGAGGCCATGCAGGGTACAGCGTGGAGCCTGGAGCTGCCATAGGAAAAGCTTGACTACTCTGTGGTACCTTGCTGTAAAAAAGGCCCAAGTCACATGGAAAAGCCACATGTATGTATCCCAGTGGACAGTCCTAGCTGAGCTCAGCCTCCCAATCACCCCAACCAGGAATCAAAATGTGAGTAGAGCAGCCTCCAGTTAATTCTGGTCTTTCCAGTCATTTGAATCTTACTAGCAAAGGTCCCTGACATCATGGAGACAAGTGAACCCTGCTATATCCTGCCCAACTTTTAGATGCAGAAGGTACAAGCATAATAAAATGGTTCCTCCTTATACCAATAAGTTTGAGCTTAGTTTATTATGCTGAGTATATACATTTATTATGTTAGTATAGATAACTGGACAATATTATAGAAAGAAACTTACCTTCACAGCTTTCAATAGGACTGAGTCCTTCTCCTCTGGTAACTGTCCAACATATTTTGGTTTGAATACCAATCAAGTCCATTATTTTGGTATAAATCCGGTACCAGCTGGCCAAGATTACCTATTTTTTAAAATAGTAGAGGCATCATAAGAAAAGAAATTATCCTAAACAGTTTTTATTACTATAATATTTCTGAGATGTTTTAATAATTACCAAATTTCCCCTTCCTGTACCATCTACTTGACTCCTTTTAAATCTAGTGAAATGAGCCCAGAATCTCCTATCTCTTCACTGGTCAGTCTTCAACTGCTCATCCATGGGTAAGAATAAAATGTAACAAACAAATGGCACGATTTATGTTTTTCAAAAGCTATTAACACTACACTAAGGGACATAAAAGAAGATTTGAACAAATAGAGTGGTACTGAGTCTACTTAAATCGACCTAATTTTTCAAGATACGAATTCTCCCTCAAATTAATTCATAAACCTAAAACAATCCTAATCAAAATCCCAAGAATATCTAAAATTTAACTAGAGAAATAACAAAAAGAAAACAACTAAAGGGAATGTTCTAACTGATATTAAAACTTATTACTTACAGTAATTAAAATGGTGTGATACTGGCACAGGAAGAGCCAGACAGATAAGCAAAACTGTGGTGGAGGTGGTGGTGAGCCACCCTGGTTCCCCCTCTGGGCTAAGGCTCTCATTCCTCCAGCTGCCCAAACGGTTGGTAACTGACAACTCTCAGCTAAGTCCTTCTCTGGGAACTGCCCTTGGCTGAAGAAAGTAAATTCACTGGGGCACACCCCTACCCAAGGGCAACTTATATCCAATAACTAACTAGTCAACTGGGAGGGATACAAAGGCCAAGGGCCATCCCAGCTCCAGAGCTCCCCCTGGGACTGACTGAGGTCTTCACTGTAAACTGCATTATAGTTCAACTCTTCCACCTGCCATATCTGGCTTCCTTCATCCCCCTCCAGCTGTTGATCCCAAGGGCACTTCCACAAACACTTTCTTTATGCAAATCTCCATCTCAAAGTCCATTTTCTGTGGCCTCAACCTAAGCCAATACTGAGCACAAAGTCCAAACACAGATTCAAGCATATGTCTACAATGATTTTGCATATTAAAAAAGAAAGCTACTATTAATACAAATCAGTGGAAACAGAATGGACCACTCATCAGTATTAGGTTACACAGAATAGCATTTTGAAAAAAATATAGTTAGATACCTACCCCACACTATGCATCAAAACCAATTCCAGATAAATTAAAAATGTAAATATAAAAATATAACTGTAATGTGTATAAAGATTGTTTACATGTATATATAAAAGAAAAAACAAATTTTTAAAATTCATAGATATTTCTGTTTAGAAAAAATACACACACACCATATACAAAGCTAAAAACCAAACAAAAACTACGTTTTATCTATAAAGCATTATAGTAACACCTGTGTATAAATAAACATAATAAATTTATTATAGATAAAAGGCATGAACAAGCGAATATTTTTAAAACTGCTAGTGGAGATTTCAATTAGTAGAACCTTTCTGGAAGGCATTTTGGTAGCACGTACCAAAATCATTAAAGTACATATTCTGTCGAACCCAACAGTTCCACATCAACAAATTTATAGTTTTCCAAGGAGGGTAAAGGAGAGACCAAATATCACTCCCTTCCTCCCTTACTTCCTGGATAGGCTGACCTCCCACCCCCAACCCAAGAAAGTACACTCAATTATATGAGGAACCCTAAAAAGGGAAGAAACATTATTTGGCAAATAACATGTAAAAGTAATGGAGCTCCCTTACCACAATCCCTACAATCATACCAAATCTAGTTATTGCATTTTCTAAACAATCATAACAGAAGTTCCTATACAATTGGTTAAAGCCCCCCCAAAATCAATTATAATCTTTTTCCCATGTTCCTTCTCAAGATACATATTTTCTTTTAAAAAATGAAATAAAATTTAATATAGTGAATTATATCTTAGATTTAGAATCAGCATTTATACAAAAAAACAGTTAAAAAGTGGAAAATCACAACTGGAAAAAGTAACTTACCTCAGGGTAAAGATTGAACCTTTTTAATGTATTAATAACAAGGGGATATTCAGTCAGTTTATCATTCATAATCATCCAGACTCCATTAAAAAAGGAGGGTGCTTCCACAATAGTCTTGAAGTAGGAATAATATAGTCCCTGAAATAAGGATATGCTCTAGTTATAATAAAAGGTACGTAATTATTTTGCCTCTTCTTAGCTTAAAAAAACATTTAAAATACACAGTTTTTTAAAAAAAATAGCTACAATTAATTTCACAGGTTTCTGATCACTGATAAATTCTAAAGATGAAAAAACTACATTATTTTCATACAATCTTGTCTTAACTGAAATAATTGAAAGCAAAATAGCTTCAACATTTAAAAATAACATGACTCAGCACACTTCACCTAAGAAAATCCTATAACCCATACTAATATAAGTGTGACAAAAAGCTATCTTACGAACAGGGTGAGTGATTTATTATGGAACTAAAATTTACCACAAACCAAGAAATCTTCCCAAGTCAAAAGTGTTCCCCCCAATTGCTTATTTGAATCCCCAAAATGACACTATCATTCATTTTTTCCTCCAGATTTACAAACAAAATTGCAAATGTGCTGCGAAGACTACCTGATGATGTATCATTACATATAAATTTCATTCAGATACCAACTAACTTTATAGATCATTCCCCTTTGTATCAAGTCAGCATAATGCAAGAACCCCGTGGGAGAGGGTATGTGGGGGGAGGCCCTATTTTGAGGAAAAGAGATAATTTTTTAGCTTGACATGCTACTTTGGAATGATAGCAAGGGTGGAATAATACATGAGGTGAAAAATAAGAAAGAACAAGAAGGCTAGGGGAGAGTATGAGTGCCGGTATAAGGTAAGACAGATAAATACAAGATACAATTCAACCTTCTATGCAATTTTACCTAGAGCTGCCCTGGCAGCCAGTACCATTAGCTACCAAACTCTAAACTGGGTTTAAGGCTCATCATTACAAAAGTAATATATCTACCCAGGTATTTATTGAAAAGGAAAATATGGTCTTAATACTACAGTGTTTTAGTTCTCGTATCACTAATTTTTTTAAAATGTGTTTCCTACTGTATTAAGTTGAATAGTGTCTGCCTAATTTCATGTCCACCGGAATCTGTGAATGTGACCTTATTTGGAAATAGGATCCTTACAGATATAATCAAGCTAAGATGAGGTCACACTGGATTAAGGCAGACTCTAAATCCAATACAACTGAAATCCTTATAAGAAGAGGGAAATCTGGACACAAAGACAGACACATGGGGTGGGGGAAAAGCCACGTGACAATGAAGGCAGAGATCAACAAGCCAAGGAATGCCAAGGATTGCGAGCAACCACCAGAATCGAGGAAGAGGTAAGAAAGGATTGTCCCCCATATCCTCCAGAGACAAGATGGCCCTCCCTGTCGACATCTTAATTTCCCACTTGTAGCCTCTAGAATTGTGAGAGAATAAATTTCTCACATTTTAAGCCATCTAATTTACTACATTTTGTTATGGCAGCCCTAAGAAACTACACCCTACCTTGTTTTGTAGGTTTGAATTGGGAATAATGTAAATGTTTTATTTAATTATAAATCAAATAAAAATCCCTAAATATCAAAATAAAAGTAAATGAATTAACTATTTATTAAGTTAGGAGAGAATTTCAAGTAACTTTACGATATAGTAATTTTACTGTATATCCCTAGTGGAATATATCCTAGGCCAAAACAAACTGCAAGAAAATTACTTAAACTGTTTTCAGTAATAATATTTTTTAATACCACCTTTGGTACTTTTATTCATAACAAATAGTAATTTGAAACCAAGATTCTCAGACTAATAGAAAAGATGTAAGTTTAATATTAAATAAGTAAAAAAACATCTAATCCTAAATTTCACTTTTAAAATATGAATAGAAATTTATGATTTACTTTCTTTTGAAAAAAAAATTAGTTTCCTAATTCTGTTCACTAAAAAGGCCTTGACACAATGGCCAATCTAGTAGCAATGAGCAACTCTAGCACCAAAATTGTGGTCTCTAAATACCATTTGCTACGGAAAGCACTGGGGGCTCTTTGCTAGATCTGGGAAGAAAATGTCTTATAGTACTTGAAAGTAAGAAAGCTATGGAACACTAGTAAAGCTACATCAAGAGCAAGCAGGGTGAACTACAAGGGCTTTCACTAGCTAAAGACAGGAAGTTTACAAACTATGTTAAAATCCATCACATGATAATGACATACCAAAAGAAAGTACTCCATTGGTCACCACTAGAAGATGATGGAGAATGTACTCATTTTTCTGAAAACTGATAAGTAAAAAGAAAGTATCAAGCATGTTCCTGTCTTTCCTCTATGAAGTATATGTCAGGAAACCAAAAAGGTATTGTGGTAAAGTTCTTTATAGAAGAATTATAACGGACAGGCTTGGTGGCTCATGCCTATAATCTCAGATTATGGGAGTCCAAAGGAGGAGGATCGTTTGAGCCCAGGAGTTCGTGGCTGCAGTGAGCTGTGATTGTGCCACTGCACTCCAGCCTAGGTGACGGAGCAAGACTCAGTCTCTTAAAAAAAAAAAAAAAATAGCATTATAGTTAATAGGTACAAGAAAAAAATGATAGAATAGATAATGACAGTTCGCCAGTGATAATTAAATAACTGACCCAGGCTTATGACAAGGCTATAATGGAGAGATCAGTATTGCAATACCTAAAGCCACTGATGAATCCTATCATCAGAGAAAGTGAGACAATTAGACATGGTATGCCTCTTGGCATGATAGCAGAGGAAGTGCACAACACAACCTAGGAAGTATTCCTGCCAGGAAAAAGTCAACTCTTCAGCTATCAAAACTCTAATCCACCAATTTTCAGGAAACTTGGGACAAATAAACATAATAAAAAATATGAATTACTGTGGGTAATTCTAGAGGACAAATGACCTGGATTCCTCAACAAATAAATAGCAGGAAAACAAAACAAAACTGGGAGAGGAATTTATTTAATAAAGATTAAAAGACTTAAGATATACATCAACTAAATGCAGTGTTACAGACATTGTTTGGATACTATTTCAAACACATCAACTGCTTAAAAAAAAAAAGAAAGCATAAAAAAAGAGCCAATGAGGTCATTTAAATACAGATTTTTATTGGATGATATTAAGAAACTGCTGTTAATTATTTTCAAGTGTAACAATGGTACCAGGGTTCAGAACAAAAAAAGAGTCTTGTCTTTTGAGATACTTATGAAGTATTAGTATTAGTAGATGAAATGACACAATGTCTGGGATTTCCTTTAAAAAGAGATGGATGAGTGGAGGTGTAGATGTAAGAACACTGGTTAGGTGCCGTCAGTTGTAGAAGCAAGAGAGTGGGGTGAAGGTTGCTATGTACTCTTTCTACTTGGAACATCTTTTTGAAAATTTCCATGACAAAAAGCTTATTTTTTTTGATTCCTAAAATACTGCAATAAAATACCACATAAAAACTAACCATTTCAGTGCGAAAAGCCATCTCCCTTTCCAATGTTGAGAGGTGAGAAAAATGACGATCATTTTCAAAGAGGTGTGTAATATGGCTCCTGGAAAAACAAAACAAAGCGACAGTGTTAAAACTTACGTTAAGTATTATTTTTAAAAGTAACTCTAAAAGCAAAAGTATCTATTGCAGACAATTTAGTAATAAAACCCAAATACAATAGTATCCATATTTGTTTTCCACTCAGTACATCTTTTCTACTAAAATTTCTATTTAAAAAACATTCAAATTAGATTTTAAAATTAAAATGAACTAGAATGATGGTATTTTAAGTGAAGTACAATAAAAGTATAGATTAAACTGCAAATGTCATTGGGTCAACATTTCAGAAATATCTAATGAAATTCATATTTCTCTCCCTCCAGAAGATTAAAAAAAATTAATCTTCTTTGTAACATGAATACTTTATTAATGTTAAGTGAGGTAGACTATCAAATATAGCCTCTTTAATAATGGATCTCTTTTATTAAAAAGACTATATTATTCTGACTCTGATTTATCAATTAAATTACTTTTTCGGACTATTGTGCTGCATGTATTTTATATATATATAAATATATATATTCATCCTTACCATGCTGAAATTATTCCTTTAAATGTATAGAGAAAAGCTTTGGTAAATTATAAACATCTGCATAAAATACCATAGGAGAAAAAACAATCTTACCAGTGCAACACTGCTGCAAAGGCAGCTGGAAGAAAAAAGAAATTTACATTACTATTTTAGCATAAAGAAATATTTTCACCTTACAGAAAAGCACGTCAATATAAGCATGTCAAATACTAAGATGTGTAATGTTGGACTCTTAGGGACTGGAGAAAGAATATTGGTTCTTCAGAAAAAGCCCCAAGGCCATGCTTAAAATTCCAATAGACTGGACCATAAGGGAATTAAGCACACAGCTACAATTTTCATTCACTCACTTCCTCAACAAAATATATGAGGCCTAATATTTGTCAAACACTATACAGGAACCATTAGATGAAAACTACCACTAATAGAACCAAGAGGAATAGACTCACAGGCAAGGATAACTTAGAAAAAAGAAATATGGTGACTTGGGGGTACAGGATTGAGGGTGGGGAAAAAAGAGGGCACTATCATTTTTACATACTACTGCAATGTCTGAAATTTTATTATAAATCCTACTGTTGTTTTTAAACAAATTTAAAATGAAATGAGGAGGGAGGAGAGAAAGAAAAGAGAAAGAAAGCTAATAAAATCAATCTCATAAGAATCAACAGGAACATATTAAGATGAATCCAGAAAATATTAATACCATTTGGTTTCCTTATATCACAAGATACATCTGATTGCTGGCTTCTGATTAAATAACTACTAAATAAAGTTTATGAATTATGTTTCTGAAGTATGAAAATATTCTTAGAAATAAAAACCAGGCCAGGTGCTCACACCTGTAATCCCAGCATTTTGGGAGGCCCAGGTAGGAGGATGGCTTGAGCGCAGGAGTTCGAGACCAGCCTGGGCAACATAGCAGAACCCCATCTCTACAAAAATATTGAAAAAAAAAAAAAGAAAGAAAGAAAGAAAAGAAATGGAAAAAGAAAAAAAAATGAAAACCAAATATCTCAGATCTTACTGTCTTACTCTTGAAGTAGTATTTATATTTTTTTAATTTAAAAATACATTTTGCCTTGGAGATACAGTTACAAAAGACAGAGTTACTCTTTCTAGATCACTGAAGTTACAAGTATTTAACTTAGTTTGTCATTTACATTTTTATAAGGTATTTTCAGCTTTTGAAATTTTAATTTTTTCCTTATTGACGAACCTATTATTTGCTTTTGATTTCTATCTTTAAAAATTTAACCCACCATAATAAAATTTGGCCTTTATTTGCTCAATGATTCAACTATCATTTTCTGAATAAATTATTCTTCTCTCATTGAATGTAAATGCCACCTTTATCATACTGAAGACTTCTCACATTTACATTTTGATAATCTCTTTGAGATCATAATTGGATTTTCATTTATAAATTAATTTGGGAAGTATCTACATGTTTACAATATAGAGTCTTCAAATCTGTAAATATGATATATACCTTCAATTATTCAAATTGCTTTTCAATTGCCCTTGAGAAAAATCCTACAGGTATTGTTAATATATATTTCTTAAGACTCTCCTGGAAGTTTAACATTTTTTTCTGTTAATATTCATGAAGTTTTGTTTTACTGTATATTACTAGATACTGTTAGCGTATTTTTGAAGAGTATTTATTTTGTAATGTATTTTTGGCTCATTTGCTAAATTATTAATTCACATAGTTTTTTAGCTTATCTTTAATTCTCCATTTTAAACAATATTATTTACAAATAATAATTTTGCTTGTTTTACAATTTTACTGTTAGTTTCTTTTTCACTTATGATAACATCTAGAATACTACTAAATAATTCGGATAAAAGAAGGCATCCTTGACTTCTGCTGACTTTAACAACAATACATTTCACATTATGCCATTAAGTTGGCCTTTGACCATCCCAATTTTGGAGTGATAACTAAGATTTGTCAAAGTCATTATCTCTCTATGTCCTTAAAATACCACAATTTCTCAGAAGGATGGGAGATACAAGATACCTTTGGTACCTTCCTAATTTAATTCCTTTAAATTGGCTCCCTTCAGCACTACAGTAGACAGTAGGCAATCCTCGGAGTTCCTGGCAAGTGAATGGCACTCTTTCCTAGTCTCCAGGGCCCATTCATAATCTGTCCAATGATTCGAATTCCTTTGTGCATTTGAATTTAGTGATAATAATAATGATTACAATAATTAAGCAGCTAACATTTGAATGCTTATTACATAGGCAGCACTTTACAAGTGCTTTAGCTGGACTAGCTCAATAAATCCTCACAACTATTATATGTGGTAGGTCCAAATACTTCCCCAGTATACAAACTAGAAATTGAGGCACAGAGTAGTTAAGTAACTTGTACAAGAACACATAGCAGGTAAACCAAGAAAGGGAAACTAGACTCAGGAATTCTGTCCTGCACTGCATGGCCTCTGTAGAAGAGGAATGGAAGAGACAAAGGCCTCCTTTACCCTAAAGCATTCCTATTTCCCTGCCTCTTTTTTAAACATAAAAGGGAAAAAACTGTTACAATTCATCTGTTGATGTACGCAGCACATTTTATAAAAGTTATTAATTTTTTTATAAAAATTTAGATATACTTTATTTAAAAATTAAAATATATTCATATATGTCATTTGAAAACGAAAGTCCCAATAAAGCAAATACTGCTTTGTGAGCATATAATTTAAGAACAGAGACATAAAATAACAAAAACTTCTGAAGGCACCCCTAAAGAGCTTTTCTTGCCTTCTCGCCTACCGAAAAGAATATACCAAATGATTTTCTCTATGTTTATTCCAGTGATTATCAATCCTGTCTATGTCTTTTTGGGAGTGTAACAAAGTTGGTAAGCCAATTTTTTCCACTTTAACACATATGCCATTTTTTGGGATTCTAAGGAACTGAGGTAAATATAGCATTTAAAAGACCCAGAACATAAAAAAAACTATAAATTTCAAAAAAAAAAAAAATCCAAACCTATTCTCTAAGAAAACAACGTTCAAGGAAAGGTTTGCTTTGTAATCCAATTCAAAGCATCACAATCCTTATGGCTGAGAATTTTCAAAGGCTCTTATAATTTTGCTGGAAGCACAGATATTGCCTCTACACTAAAACTAAATTAGACACTCTGGGATACTGCATTAACTCTTTCTGATTAAAGAAACTTCATAACAGATTATATATCACATTATATCAATTTTCAGTCTTATAGGAATTGAAAGGACTCTTTACTGAAAATTATTTTTCTCCGTTATTAGAATCTTGTTTAAACAAAATAGATCGTAACTCCCTAAGGACAGAAACAATGTTTTATCAAACTTTAAAATAGTACTTATTAGCAGGAAGCTGAGCAGGCCTAAGTGTTTGCTGAATCTGGCATGGGGGGAATGAAATAATCCAAAATTATGTCCACATAATAAATCTAAATTACGGGTGTGTAATGATCTTTTTCACAAGTGAAGTCCCCATTTACTTCGTGTAAATTAGCCATCTCATCTACACATGGCCAGCTGCTTAGGCCAGCTGCTTAAGCCACCAGATGTCCTGGCCCAGTGGACAGATCCCTCCCTGGGTCCTGCTCCCTGGAGTGCAGGCACTTCCTGTGGTGGGGCCAAGTTTCCGCCAGGGATCCAACCCCAGGCCCCAATTCCCTTCTCTCAGTTGTCCTGGTTCCCCCTTGTTCCAGCCACAGCTCCCAGGGTCAGTGGCGACCACTGTTCTTTCCAGCAAGTCCCTTGTCTTGGCTAGTGGAGAGGGGACATCTCCTTTTCCCTGCCCCCATATCTGGTGCAGCAAGGAAGGCTGGAGGACAGGACAAAGAAACCAGATGGAGGGTACTGCCCTAACTGCTCTGTTCAATCCTCAAAGCCCCCAAACCTCATTCCCTCTCTGACCAGCACCTCAGCCCCACCCACTCTTACCTTCTCCCCCTCTCCCAATCACTCCACCCCAGCAGCCCTACTCAGATGTCCTGGGCCCTTCCTAGGCCTCTCCTGGGGATCCTTGGGAAGTACAGCCCTGGAATCTGCACTTTTAAAATTCCCCAGTTGAGTCCAGTGCACCTAAAGTTTGAGACCCACTGTCCTTGCTCTCTTTATCCTCCTCAAAGTATGAGAGCCCCAGGAAGCCTTTGTGGGCTTCTGCATTTGCCCCTCTGTGGTCACCTGTAGGCTGCTCTTCCACAACTGCAGGACGTTTTCCTGACTACAGAAAAATTTTCCCTTCCATGTTACACCTTTCCCTTACATGCATACTTTATAATAGTATTTGACTTCAAATTCACAAAGCATCTTCACAAACTCTCCATTTTCCCAAAAATCTTGTATTTATTCCCATTTTATAAATGAAAAACAGGGCCTCAAAAAGATTATTTCTCCCAAAAGCACACAGCTGGTAAATGGCAAGAACCAGCTGAACCTAGGTGTTCTAATTCCAAACCTGGATCTCCTTCCACTGTGACTGACCTTTCTCATTTGTGGGTATTTGATGACCCTGTCTTGTAACAAAACTTATATGAAGAAATATAGTCTAAGTCCAAAATGATATGCAAAACATAAAAATACAACCTATTCCTACATTGAGGTTAATCCATACTTAAAGCATTCTAAAGACTTTGGCCTCAAGTGACAAAATGACATAAAAAGAGGTTAAGAATACTCCTTAAATTTATCTAGACAAAGTTCTCAAAACAATCTTGACAGATTCTATATTCAACCCCTTCCTAACATTACTAACCATTTCTTACTGTTCTTAGGGTCTGTTCTGAGTTTTCAAGTTTCTTTCCAGGAGCTGAAGTTGTAGTATTGGTCTCCCTGTTCCTGGAGCCTGAAGTCAGTTTCTAAGTGTACAAATCTAAGCATCTCACCCCCTCACTGGAAAAGCCCCATGACTTCTCATTGCTTGCACCATGGAACCCACACTCTGGCCTATTTCCAGTCAGCCCCCATCACACATTCTTCATTCTGGATACTGAGCAACAATCCTCTAAAACCCCAAGGGCCTTAGTGACTCTGTAACTTTGTTGCTACCTGAAAAATTCATAATTCACCCTTTAAAGTCAAAAGAATTCACATGTGGAATTTTGTGCTGCTTGTCTTACTACCTTAGCTATAATACCTTTATTACAGCCCTAAATAGCTGGTCATGCACACACCAGTTTCCTCTGCTAGAATCCAAGAGTTTCGAGGCTAAGCCTGTGTTTAATTCATCTTTATACTACCTAGCATCATGCCTGGCACCTCACTCAGTTAAACTGTTAAATTACTATTACCTACAACCATATAAGAGAAATCACAGAATGTATTTAAATAAAAACGTAAACACACAGACAATATCTCAATGATCCAAATTATCTGAAAGGTTCCCAGTACATGACGGTACTTGAAAGTATGTGTGTGTACACAAATAAAATTATAGTACCTAGAATGAAACAAAGCCTAGTTTCTATGTAGTAAACTAACAAATGAAAAGACATTCTTCAGGACCCAGTTTGAGAAAGAGAAAACACTCATATATCCCACAAGCTCAGCTCCTTCCTCCCTTCTAGTGCCTAGATTTTTGTGTGGGATATAAATGTTTCAAAGCCAACAAGTATTGAAATGCCTAGTAGCTGCATAGCACATTTTCCTAAAAACCAAGAGGAATTTTAAGGAAACATTAGTCAATATCTTTGTCATTAAAGATAAAATCTTTGGGATAAGAATTAGGCTAGCACAGTGCCTCATGCCTAAAATTGCAGCATTTTGGGAGGCTGATGTGGGAGGATTGCTTAAGCCCAGGAGTTTGAGACCAGTTTGGGCAACACAGTGAGACCATCTTCTCTAAATATTTTTCTTAAAAATTAGCCAGGTGTGGTGGCACATCCCTGTATTCCTAGCTACTCAGGAGGTTGAGGCGAAAAGATGCTTGAATCCAGGAGTTCAAGACTGCTGTGAGCTATGATCACACCACTGTACTCCGTACTCTAACCTGGGCAACAGGGCAAGATCTGGTCTCCAAAAAAAAAAGCAAATTTAGGTACATAAAATAATGATAGAAAACATAAAGCATTCAAGTAAATGGTATAAAGTCTAAGAACTATAAGAAATCTGAGAAGGCAGATCAGTAATGACCTTCTTACACCATGGTTTATTAAGATGGGATCATGAGGGGCAGAGGTAGAAGCCTCAAGACATGGATACACCTTAGGTGGGGATTTATGGAGAATAGTCGGAAAAGAGGACAAATAAAGTTGGATGTGGACTTAGCTTCAACAGGATAAAAAGGATTCCCATCCCTAATACTGGTGGTATGGAATATAAATAATGATGACAATTGTGTGCTAACATTTACTGAGGGCCTACTCATTATATACACAGTATGGAGAGTTTGGCCAAAGCTTCCTAACCAGTGGGCCCTGGAGTGCCACAGATAAGATAGCCAGAGTCCCTGGGGTCAGTAACCTTTTGACTTTGAAGAGATCATCCACCTGCCCCACTGTGCCACATAAATATTACCATTTTCTTTGTGTGCCATTATGTGGAAAAGGATGGGAAGCACTGAGCTCATCAACAAAGAAACCAAGCAAGTTCCAGAGAGAACATCATAATGCAGCAATATAGAGCCACAGTGATCCAAACGCTGGTGTTGCATTAGAATCATCACTGGCACTGAGTAAAAACAGAGATAATTGAATATTAATCTCAGCCCCTAAATCTGAAACTATAGGGATTTTTTAAATTCTCAAGTGATTCTGACATACAGTCAAGGTTGATTATCATTAGCACAGAGAATGACTGGGGCAAAATCTAGGCAGTTATTCACAAAATTTAATGTTAGAATTGGCTCCTTGCTACTCAAAGTATCCAGTAGTAATTGTATCACCTGGAAGCTAATGGGAAATGAAGAAGCTCAAGTTCCATTCCAGATCTCCTGACTCCCAATTTATATTTTAACAAGACCCTTGAGGTGATTCATACACACTTTAAAAGGTCATGGCCACACTGACAACACATCAGAATCACCTAAGAGCTTTCCACACTATTAGATCTGGCATTGGAGGTGATTCTAATGTCCAACCAGGGTTGAGAACTCTGACCTGGCAGGAGCATGTTAAGACTTCATGCCTGGGTCAAAAGATACTCTGAAAGACAAATTGACAAAACTTGATAGCTGAAAATAACAATTAGAAAGAGAAAGAAAATTCAGACTCCTCTTTACTTTCCCTGGTAAGAAAGCCATTCCTAAGAAGAAATGTCCCTGAGGTTTTATATGACTTACAAGTTATTTAGCCTCTCAGAGTCTCATTTTCACCAAGTATAAAGTGAGGACTTTTTCCTTGGTTATCTCTTTTCCTAGCACTTAATGACCTTGAGCAGCGACCTACCGCTATTACCACTAACACCGTGGACTTCACCGTACAGCTATTTTCTCACTATTTTCTGTTTTCATTTTGATCTTCCAGCTTCCCAAACTCCAAAGCTTTTGGTAGGTCTGGCCCTTTAAATTTGTTTTCTATTTTGAATAGGGCAGAAAAAACTCACTTTGACTAGGGAAAGAAGGAATGCACTGAATTTATTAATAGAGATATTGAGTTTCAAAGTGAGAAACAGGATTGCTTTTAAAATTCACAGTCATTTGGAGAAACTATTGCTCCTAGTAAGACCTAGAATTCACAGTGGTCTATGTAATGATGGTTTTAAGGATGACTTTAGTTAATCTGAATCTCCTCCATATATTTGGCATTGAGCCCAACAGTCCTTTCCAACAGTTAAGAAAAAATTAGAAAACTCTTAATTACAATGATAATGTCTACCATTTGTTTATCGGTTGCAATTTATAGAGCCCTTTCACATATAAAGCAAAAATGGTCCAGAAGTCCCTATGAGGCAGATAATGGCTCTTATTTTCCCATAAGGCTCAAGGTCGCAGGATTGGGAAGCAGCAAGGCCTGGAAGAAGGCCTGGGTTTCTTTCGCTCTCATTTTCGGTTTCATGAAAATGTTAAGCACATTCAACCAAAAGGATGCACTGGCACACAGGAGGAAATGCCTTAGAAAGCACAAAACCATCAAGGACAGAACAATTTATGTTAAAGTGAATACAGGACATGAAAACAGGAGACCATGCAAAATATATATTAAATGTCATCACCCCCGAACAGTATATAACTAGGCTTCTCAATAGAGAAATATACCAGGTAAACTTTCACATATTTTAAATATTTATATATGTATAGACATAAAAGTAGGTAATATTTGATATAACAATTACTCAACATATGTGTTTAAAAGGCAATAAATCCTAACTTCTTTCAAAAATCTTATTCTCACATGTGAATACAAACATTTCTTAAATCAAGCAGTAACCTACATTAATACTTTTCACCTTATCAAAAAAATGCATTTCAATGTTTTAAGAACAAGTTGCTAGATAAGATATACAACCAAAATAATGTGCTAGCTCATTAAATGCTTCTGAGCATGCACAGGGAAGATACAAAATTTCCGTAAACTCAACGGGAAAAGTCAAGAGGTTGCATCTCTTCAATAGAAGAAAAGGAGAACCGCACAAACACAATATACGTTCAGGCCCATCATATTTAGCAAGGGATTTTATAAGTTCATTAACTGATAAACCATCCAATCTTAAGATACGGATTTCTCCTAACTTACAAATTGCCCTTGGATATCACAATGTCTTGTTTATCCATTAATGTAAATGATTAAGAAAATTGTTACACAATTTTTACTATCTTATTGTTTTCATACCATTGCCAAACAACCGAAACAATAAAAAAATCTAGAAGTGTTTTCAAAAAATAATTATGCAAAGACAAAATAGAGACTGACATGTTTACTATAAAGATATAAAAGAACGATTCCCCAAATAAGTATAGCCAATAAAGTAATGCTCTTGCTAAAAGAGCCATCTGGTCTTGGGACATATGAAGTCATCTTCTCATTAAAGTATCTTTGACAGTTACCTTAGACTTTAGATCTGAAACCTACAATTTGACAAATGTAATTAACAAAGCCAAGAGACTTTAACTTCAATTCCAAACTTAACCCACTGAATTCAGTAATGATGTTGAGCCATTCACCTGGCCCTACTTTAGGTTTCATGAAAATGTTAAGCACATTCAACCAAAAGGATGCATTGGCACACAGGAGGAAATGCCTTAGAAAGCACAAAACTGGGAAATTCTAGGAGGTAGCCTTTAAGTTCTAGATTTTTATGAAATTCCTATAAAGATCAGAGATGAGAAAAGAATGAGAAATAAAGTCTGATTTAAAAAAATTTTTTAACACAGTAGAAAACAAGAGCACTATACTAGTTACCTAAGTATTTTATGATTAGTATTAAGACTCACAGAAAAAGATTCTGCCATTTGACACTGAAAGACTGTATTACAAAAAGCCAAGATCACTGCTAGGAAAATGCAGTGCAGAGCAGTAACACTTTAAGCACATTTGAATTAGAACAAAAATATGAATAAAGCCTAACTCTTCTCAATTACAACAATCTTCACAAATTAAAAATTTGTCTACATAGCAAGTTTTCAAAAGTAATTGGTCAAGTTGATTTATAAACTGTGTTTATGATGTAGTTGGTGCTATTATAAAGTAGTAGATAAAATCACACCCATCCCGTTCAGTACAGTGAACCACACTAAAATTTCTATAAGTGATTTTGCTGACAGCTATGCTATTGTGTTACCATTCACTGCTATGATAAGTTAAAATTACAAAATGCTGCCCAAGCATTCATTATGTGATGGTCATAGTGCTAAAAAACACACCTGACAATTGGTGACTTGGGAAGGAAGTCAAACATGGAGAAAGATGCCAGACAAACATGAAAATATATGAGCTGTTCATTCAAATGCTCTCAGGAAAAAAATAATAGTGATAATGCTAAGAAAATAAAAAGCAGTATTAAAGCACAAAAATATGCTATAATATTTGTTGGTTTATGTACTCTGAAAATAGATTCTTTTACTTTTTAAAATTTCTATTCAATGATTCTTGATTGAATTATAAAAGGTCATACATGGAGAACTAATTTTCCCTATGAAATGATACTGCCTTTATGGGATTAAACAAAAGCATAAAGGTCCGGACCTAGAAATAGATGTAATTTTACCAGCTTAATGGCTAGTAACCAGCAGAACGAAATGGTTCTAAGAGTAACTAAACAAAACTAGCAGACTCGTCCCTTGGAAGAGTGATGTTCCAATGGTTTGGGTAAAGTACAAGCTGAAGGAAAACGATGATCTAGCAAACAAGAATTTAGGATTAAACATATAAATAATAAAGCCTAAAGCTACCTCACTTGGAACTACGTACACAGGCTTGTATTCTCTATGATAATGTGAATACAGTCGGCCCTCCATATCTGCGGGTTCCACATCTGCAGATTCAACCAATCTCAGATCAAAAATATTTGGGGAAAAAAATGCATCTGTATTGAACACATACAAACTTTTCTTCTTGTTATTAATCCATAAACAATACAGTATAACAAATATTACCTACCATTTACATTGTATTGGGTACTCTAAGTAATCTAGAGATGATTTAAAGTATCAAGAAGATGTGCACAGGTTATATGCAACTACTCACCATTTCATATCAAGGACTTGAGCATTCCTGGATTTTGGTATCTGAGGGAGGTCCTTGAACCAATTCCCCACAGATACTGAGGGACAACTGTATCTCATTATCATAACTTTCAGAGACATTAATATGCCTAATAAACTCATTAAGAAACATTATGCAGCCTAATAGGATAAGTGTTTAAAATGTATGGAAGCCATTGTTCAAATTTTAGCAACATCCAAATACACATAGGTATATAATTAAAAATTTATCTCCTTTCAGTATTGATGTCATATTACTAGCCAAAAATCAATCAC